>CAUYUJ010020587.1:32500-52841 GCA_963575745.1 Prorocentrum cordatum | reverse complement strand
ACGACTACGACTACTACGACTACTACTACTACTACTACTACTACTACTACTACTACTACTACTACTACTACTACTACTTATACTACTACTACTACTACGACCAGTCCACTACTACTACTACCACTACTACTACTACTACTACTACTACTACTACTACTACTACTACTACTACTACTACTACTACTACTACTACTCCTTTCCTCCACCTCACCCTATTATTACTCCTTTTCCCCCTCCCCATCCTTCGCCTCTTCCGTATCATCTTCCGCACCGTCACCATCATCACCATGGCCAGCATCATCATCACCATCTTCACCGTCATCATCACGATCGACGTCACAATCATCATTACCATCACAAGTTCCCTTACCATCGCCATCACCAGTTTCTTCACCAGCACCCTCAGTATCATCATCGGCCTCATCATGCTCGTCGCCGTCATCGGCATAAAAACATTAACCATCATAATCACCGGCATAACCACCAACACCATCATCGTTGTCACCATCGCCCCCAGAAGCGTTAACATAATCATCGTCATCATCATCGTCGTCGTCAGCACCACCGTCATCATCATCACCACCGTCGTCACCATCTGCAGTACCGGAAGCAGCCGTATCACCATGCAGCATCAGCATCGGCATGCGCATAAGCATCAGCATCCGCATCGACATCTGCATCTTCATCACCATCATCAGCATCAACATCACCTTTCTCATCCGCCCAATCAGCGGCAGCATCCTCAGCAACACCATCAGAGCAGGTGCAATGTCACCAGCAGCACGAACCCTGTCATATTCATCATCAACAACAACACCACCCAAGGCATCATCAGCAGTGGCATTACCAGCAAACCCACCGGCCATCTCATTATAATCACCAAGAACAGCAGCATCATATGCATCGTAGTAGTCGCCATCGCCAGAAACAGCAGCAAACGATCACTAGCACAAGCACAACCATACTCAAACAACGCCAGCAGGAACGGCATCAGCACCATCATCATCAGCATCACCACCACGATCTCCGACGCCCGATCTCCGCCTCGCGCGCGAAGCTTGCGAGGACAAGCCGGCCACAGGGCGGACAGGCCCTGGCCGTCCTGCGGCCGCCGCGTCGGGCCTCAGAGGCGCCGGCCGCGCCGCGCGGCCCCGCGGGGCCCAGGGCGACAGAGAGCTCTCGAACTGGAGAGGAAAGGAAAAAAAACGACCAAACAAAAAAAAACTGTTCGCGACGGCGCGCGGGGGGGCGCAGGTCGCGCGCGACGGTTGCGAGGACGAGCTGGCCAAAGGGCGGCCGCGGGTGCCGGGGCGCAGCGGCGCGGCTTCCGCCGCGCGGCCTCACGGAGCCCACAAAGACAGATAGCTCTCGAATTATCCCAACCTTGCCGCTACTGCCACGCGTCAGACATGCGCCGCGCCTCCCGGGCGCGCTGGCAGCGCGACCGCCCAGCGCCGCGCGCTGCTGGAGCGAGCGGCGCAAGCCGTCGGGCGCGCTGTCGGCCGTCTGACAACGCGCGGTCGGAGGACACGGCGGCCGCGCCCATCCAGAGATAGCGACGCACGGGCGTCGCGCACCCCCAGCGCCCGCGGCACTGCAGCATCCCCTGGCTTCGAAACGAAAAGAACAAATGAATGGCCCCGCCCCGTCGCAGCGGCCCAGGGGCGCGGGGCGAGTCGCTGATGCCGACGAGGCCCCTGGGGCAGGTGAACCTCTGGGCGAGTCCGAACAGCTGCCCCGGGCGCAGCGCTGCAGTCGGCGGGAGGTGGCCGCGCCCTTGCAAGTCCAGCAGCACGAATCGTCGATCAGGACGCTATGGAATACTGGCACGAGCGCGCTCGCGTTGACGCCGCCGCCCAGGCCCCAGACGAGGCGCTGCCCGAGGGCGCTCGCGACCTCGCTGGGCCGCAGCAGCGAGCGAAGCAGCGAGTGGAATGCGAGGAGCAGGCGCGCCGACGTCGCCCGCCCCGCCCCTGCGCCCGGGCAGCGACGGCCAGCGCCGGGAACACCTCGACAGGAACGGGGGCGCACATCTCGACTGGCTCGAAGTTGCGCCAGCAAGCCACCACGGCCCATGCCAGACGCAGTAGGCCGCGGGTCTGGGGACGGCGAAACTGGGCGACAACTAAGGCCTCGGACCCCCAAGAATACGGCGCCTCTGCGTCGTACAAATACTGCGCGTAGGCGACGAGGGCGGCGTCGAGCAGCCCGATGCCACGCGCGACGTCGCCGGGGCGGGGGAGCCCTCCACTCCGGGGCCACAGACACTCCACTTGTCGAGCATGATGATATACTGACGGGCAGCGACCAGCTCGACGGCCACTCGAAGGGCCCGCCCAGCCTGCGAAGCCGCGCGCCGCGAGGCTGCGCCCCGGCGCGCGGGCGGGCCTTCTCCTGGACATCCGAGCCAGCTGCAGCAGATCCCCAGGGGCATCAGCAGCGCGGCGAGCGGCGGCGCATGCCGAGCTGCTCGAACGCCGCGCCGCACCACTCGCTGGAATACTCCGCCACCACCTCCGCCAGAAGCCGCCAGACGCCGCCCGCGCACTTGACGCCGCCCCCCAGGGCGAGGCGCTGGCGGCTGCGGTCGCATCGCACTGCCAGCAGGGGCAGGAAGGGCCACAGCCCTTCCAGGCGGTGGTCTTCCGCCAGCGCCTGCCCCGCCTGCGCCAGTCCATGACGCACTCGTAGAGCGGCCCCGCGCTGGGGGCCTCCTGGAGCTTCGGGGGCGCCCGCCGAGGAGATTGCCGCGGGCGCCCCCGCGCCCACGAGGCGCCCACGCGGTCGAGAGCCTTCGCGAGATCCAGCCTGGCCCCCACGCACTCGCTGCCCAGGATCTAAGCGGGGCGTTACCGAAGCCCCAGCGTCGGCCAGCGAGTCCGAGAGGGCAACGAGCATGAACCGCGAGAAGGCCCCGCAAGGGGGGCCAGGGCGGCCGCCATCGGTCCGATCCTCACGATGACGTCGATCCTGGGCAAGTGCGTCGGGGTGCCCACGAGGATCTCGAGCGGGCCGCGCAGCGAGTCGCGGCCGACGGCGATCCTGCCGCGGCGCTCACGGACCGCGCCGAAGGGGGATTTTGGCCCGATGGAAGCATCGAAGAAGACGTGCGGCCGGCGGCCAAAGACAGTGCGGGGCG
The DNA here is from genome assembly GCA_963575745.1 of Prorocentrum cordatum. Taxonomy (NCBI): domain Eukaryota; class Dinophyceae; order Prorocentrales; family Prorocentraceae; genus Prorocentrum; species Prorocentrum cordatum. Next base: position 49,702 of record CAUYUJ010020587.1, on the reverse strand, counting down.
CTCTCACGGCCCAGCCCCAAAGCATCTCGACGGCGGCAACCGACTCCACCACCTCGGGAGGACGTGGTCTGGCCTTCCGCATCTTGGCACCTCTCGTCGGGTCACGCGCAGGATCGCAAGCGCGACGCACTCGCGAGAGGAGGAGGGGGCACCCTGCGAACAGCCAAAACGGGAGAGCCACGGCCGAAATCCTGGCAAGCGCCCTGCTGGACGATCGTCATCGGACGGCAACGCCACGTGCAACCTGCGATCCAATGCGCACTGGGATACCTGTGCCGTGCAGGTCTGGGCCCTTGACCGCACGCTTGACCAGCGATCTGAGGGCGACGGCCTCTCGCGCGCTGATGATACGTCGGCCAGAGAAACCATCGCACAGCAGGGCGGTAAACCTTCTGGACCCCGTCCACGAGTGGGGGACGGAGTCGCCCCGGATCCCGCCCGCTCCCCATTGCCCCGGAAGGCTCGCCGGGGCCAAGGGGCCAAGGCGGCCCGAGCCTCGCCGCGCCCACCCGCCGAGGTCCCCGCGCCCAAACCCAGACCGCCCCCTCCACGTTAAGCGGGGCCGACGCGGCCCAGCCGACGAAGAGGGCGGCATTCGAGGCGAAGACCTGTTCCGCCACCGCGGAGTCGCGCGAGCTACTGAACAACGGGAGCATGAGGACCAGCCCCATCAGCTCGTCGATCGCTGCACTCGGCAGCCAGCGCCACGCCGCGGGGCCAACGCCGGGCGCGCGAAGCCACGCGTAGAGCTTATCCACGAGACACATGGCGGCCCCGCGAAACATCAGATGGCGCAGGCAGCACCCGACCAGCCCAGCCCAGCCCCCCCACGAGAGCGACCGACGCGGCCCCGACAAGAACGACGCACGCGGCGATCACCCCGAGCTGCTTCACCCCCACAACCACCCCGCCTACGTCGAGACGCGGTGGAGATCATTGGGCTGGTCCAGGGTCGACTGCTCCTCCTTTTCCCTCGATGCCCACGCGATCGCAGGCCTGGCGCCTCTGCCGGGCCCTCTGCAGAGCACCTCTCGCACCGTGCCCGGAGCGCCAGGGCCATCACAGAGGCCAATGACAACGCGCTTGTCCGAGTAGACGCCCCATGCGCTTCTGTCCGAGGGGGGGGGGGGCCCGACCGCGGGCGAGCCGCCCCCTGTCGCGGAGACACCCTCTGGATCGCGGGCAATGTTGATGCACGATCTGGGGCGCCTCCGAGGCCTTCTGCCCCCCCGCGGCAGGAACTGCCAGTGCTGGCGCGACCCTGCGTTGACCGGGCCGGAGGAGTCAGTCCACCTCGTAGGAGGCTCCCCGCTCAAGGAGCACGCCGGCCACTAGGTCAAAGCCACTTCAGGGAGTAGGAGAAGCCCCGGGCGTCGTCGGCGGAGATCGACAAGGACCCGCCCGTCGGGAGGAACAGCTCGATGACCTGCGCGGCATGGGGCAGGGCGGCGTGCCGCTCGAGGCAAAACCATCGACTGTTGGGAGCTCCGCGGCAAAAGCATGCTCGCGGAGGACCTCCCTCAGAGACTTCTCGCGTGCGTTGAGGGGGGCCAGTCAATGATCACCCCTGGCCTGCGGTCGCCCTTCTCCTCCGCGCCGAAGAGCCCACCGCGGGCGGGGGCGCCCGCGCGCGATTGGACGCCCTCCGGGCGCGCGAGCCGCATGAGCCGAGCAACCCGCGCGCGCTCTGCCGCCGCGGCCGAGTGGCCCACGCGCATGCGCAGAGGGAGACAGCTGATTGGCAAGGCGACTTGGCTCGAGGTCAAGGTCGCGGGGCGCGCGGAAGATGAAGCCGCGCTCAAGGGGCGCGACTGGATCCTGGAGCAAGATCGCAGCGCGGCTGGACGGGATGCTAAGGCTGTCTGCGGCGAGGGCGGGAGGCCCCACAACGTGCGCACTGCCTCCCAAGCGCGAACCGCCCACGAGCCTCGTCACGGCCCGATGGGCGCCAGCGACGCCGCCAGTCTGGAGCAGCATTGACTCCTCGACGTGGCAACGACCAGGATACTTGTCATCCAGCTGGCTCACCAACAGCCAGCGTTTCTCGATCGAGGGCGCGGCGGGGCACTGCGCCGTCGACCCACCTGCGGGGCGCCCCAGCGAGATCCAGCAGAGATAGGCGACGGACGCGATGGCCCAGTGCCGCCAGCGTCTCCCCCGAAGCCACCGCGCGCGACTCTGCGGCGACCGCGGCGACGCCCCACCCTCGCGCCACTCGACTGGAAGCCCGCGCGGCATGCGCAGCTATTGCAAGGCCAGGGGGCCAGATGACCTGTCGGGGCGAATTCGGAGACCCCCGCCTCGAGGTCGGCACCGAAAGAGGCGGGCAGGCCGGGCGCGGGAAGAGCGCAGTTCACCGAATCGACGGTGGCTTGCGAAGGCGGAGTGGTAGGCAATGACGACGAAAGCCTGACTCCAGAGCTAGCCCTCCTCGGCGTTTCCACATGCTGTCGGACGCATCTGGAGACGATTGCTCGCCCCCCCGCCACCCCCGCCGCCGACCTGCTCCTTCTCATTGACCAACTCCGTCGACTTCTCGTCCCAAGAACGGCCCTTGCCGGCGCGGCCCACGGCGGCGCCCCCACCCCCTCTCTCGAGCGCGGCCGAGCGCCCCCGTCTCCCGCAAGAAGGCGACTGAGGCTGCAGACTCCGCGGAGCGCGCGAGGCCTCTCGCGGAGTGGCCCGCTCTGGGCCGAGGGTCTAAGAGCCCCGTGATCAGCCAGGCCAGCCTCCAGGAGCCGTTCGCATTCACTGACTGCTGCGTGGCCTCCAGGATCAGGCCGAGTCGGCACCGAGGAGGTCGCGCTGCCGCGACCTGCGCAGCGCGCGAGGGACGCGGGCATCTCCCAGCAGCGCCCGCGGTCCTCGAGGCGCCCGAATCTGATCCGCTGCCTAGCATGCCCGCGGCGTCGCACACGCGCTCGGCGATGGCCGATGCGTCGACGCGGGCAGACCACCTCAGCGATTCGCACTCGATGGCCCTGTTGAGATCCTGGAGCCCCGCTGCCCCCTCGGCGCCGTTGACCCGGGCCACTAGGCCCGCCTCCAGAGGCTGCGTCCCCGAAGAGAGGGTCGCCCAGCGCGGGCCCGTCCTCCGCCGCGCCATTGGAGCCGCCGACCTCCTCTCATTCCTGCAGCGTCGCAAGCTGGATGGCCCCGTCTGCATCGCCGCCGCCTGCCTCGACGAGAGGCCAGAGATCGAGACGGCCCCTCCCCCTGGAGCTGCGCGGCCGCCCTGCTCGCGCCGAAGGGGCCCGTCGGCCCCCAAGAGCAGCCCCCGCGCCACAGCCGGGGCCTCCACTGCCGCCCTGGACTGGGGAGGCGCGGGGGCGGGCCGCGCGCCCAGGAGCTGGGCCGCCGCCCTGGGGGGCGACGCGGGCGAGCTGCGGAGAAGGGACCTGCTCGGGATCAAAGAGGGCAGGCTCCAGCGCGCTCGCCGAAGGCCCCGCTTGGAGGGGCGAACCCGGAACGGCTGGGGGGGGCTGCAGACGAGAGAACGCGGGCTGCCACGCTTCTCTTCTCGACCCGCTCGACTCGGTTCGAGCGGCCCTTCGGTTGGCCGCCGATGGCCTCCAGCAGGTCGCATTTGAAGCTCCCGTGGGCGCCCTGCAGACCGTCGTGGGACACGTTGACGCACCGCGGAGTTGCGGCTCTTCTCTTGGCGCTGCTCGCAACAGGCCCCTGCCTCGCCGCGCGCCCCGCGCGGCCGCCTGCCGCGGCGGGAGGGGCGGCCGACGCGGGTCTGTCCGCGGGCGCGGCCAGCGGCGGCGGCGCCCGCCGGGGGGGGGGCCTGGCGGGCGGGGCCATGGGCCTCCAGACCCGCCGGGGCCCCCTCTCCCTCCGCGCCAGGGCCGCCCGCCACGTAGTCGCCACGCGGCCTACCTGCCCACTCCAGCGCGGCAGCCTCCCGGGCTGCGTCGACCTCGTCGTGCCCCATGCCCCCGACATCGTGCTCGCTGGCGGCGAGGTACCTCCCCCCATCGAACCGCCCGTCGACGGAGACCTGGAAGTCGACGCGCCCCTGGTCGCCCCGGGGGGCGGGGTCGGGGAACGCGACGGGGCGGAGCGGGATCCGGATGTTCCAATCGTCGGGCTGCGGGGCGAGATCGGCCAATCCGAGCAGGGCCACCTGCGCGGCCCAACCAGCTGAGATGAACAACTCGATCACCTCGTCCTCCGCGCAGCCCACGGTGAGTCGCGCCAGAAACGCAGGCGAGACCTCCATGCAAGCCACGTCGGCTGGAATATCTTCGCCCAGGGACGACCGCAGAGCCATCGAGACATAGCCTACGGAGGCGAGCGAGCCAGCGTCGCAAGAGGCAAACGGCAGGCACCACGATGAGGAACTCCTCCACCTCGAGGTCGCTGAGGTCGTCCTGTGTCAGGGCGTCGACGGCGACGCGGCCATCGGGCCGCGCGAACTCGGCGCCGACGACCCAGGCCTCGCACCTCGTTGCCGCGCCGGCGGCGCGGGCCCGGTCTGCTGTAGCGCCACGAGCGGAGCAGGACGTCCCCGGTCTGCTGTAGCGCCACAAATGGCAACGTCATCCATGTGCCCTGGCCCAGTCGAACACCTTGATAGTGTTTGAGTAGTTCCGTTGCTCGTGACAGCACTCGTTAATTGGTTTGTCCAGCGACGGGAACACACGCAGACGATCTCGCCCGCTGGTGTACTTGCCGTCTCCGAGCCTGGCGACGATCGCCCGCCACGCGCCGGCGCCTTCTCTGCGCACCACGCCGAGGTCCTCGCTTGAGCCCAGGGCGGTCCAGATCGCGTAGCAGTGGCTGCCAGCGGCAGGGGCGGCCCGAACCACAGGTTCGGCCCCTGCCGCCCCTCTGGGCGGGCTGCGATGGGTGCTGTTTGGGATGACGACACAGGGGGCCCCCTCTGGGACCTCCGCCGCCTCTGGTGCGGCCTCCTCGCCGCTGGGGGCGGCCCCTGAGTAGGCCTCGAATCCAGGCGCAGGCTCGTGGACCGCCTGCGTTCTGGCCGCGGGGCCTCCACGCATCGACCACGGACACGCCCGGCGCACAGCGCGGGGGGGGCTCGGTCCGAGAAAGCTGCAGAATATGTCCTCATACGATCAGAACCGCTGTGCTCACATCACCATCATCATCAACAACAGGATCATCAGCATCATCATCAGCAGCATCATCAGCGTAGTCGTAGTTGTCATCATCATCATCATCATCATCATCAGCAGCAGCAGCAGCATCATCATCATCATCATCATCAGCAGCATCATCATCATGAACATCATCGTCATCCTCATCATCAGCATCACCATCAGCATCATGATCATCAGCATGATCAGCATCAGCATCACCATCCTCAGCAGCATCACCATAAGCACCATCATTACCATCACCACCAGCATCAGCATCAGCAGCAGCATCATCACCAGCATCAGCATCAGCATCAGCATCATAATCCGCATCAGCATCAGCATCAGCATCAGCATCATAATCACCAGCATCGTCATCAGCATCGTCGTCATCATCAGCATTATCAGCAGCATCATCAGTATCATCATCAGCAACAACAGCACCAGCATCATCATAAACATAGTAATCATCATCATCATCCTTATCATCATCATCCTCATCAGTATCATCATCACCACCACCATCATCATCAGCATCGTCATCACCATCACCATCATCAACATCAACATCATCATCATCATCATCAGCAGCATCATCATCATCATCATCATCATCAGCAGCAGCAGCAGCAGCAGCAGCATCATCCCTCCCCGTACTCGTTCCCTTCTCCCTCCTCCTGCCCCCTACTGCTCCCACCTCCTCCTCCTGCTCCTCCTCCTCCTCCTCCTCCTCCTCCTCCTCCTCCTCCTCCTCCTCCTCCCCCTGTCTCCACCCCCTCCCCTCCGGCACGCAGGAGGAAGGAGGAGGTGGACGTGGGGGAAGGAGGAGAAGGACAGGGAGAAGGAACAGGAGGAGGAGGAGAAGCAGAAGAAGGGCCACACACAGTGCCTACCAATTCGACTTAATGAAACGGTTGGCACATGCTATCGCCCATCCGAGGCATGAGCACCTCTATTCTTTCGCACAGGGAAATCGCGTTTGCGGGCGAGGAGGAGGTGGATGATAGTTGATGTGTGTTCGACAGCGGGGTCGGAGGAGATACGAGATACCAGACCTTCGGCGAGGGCATTTTTTCCCGCCACTGATCGCCCCCGAGGCTTGCAAGCGGATAAAGAGTGCACGGGACCCAGAAAAAGCGCACGCCGCATAGCACTCCGCTTGGGGCTGCACTTCCTGCGCACTCGAGCTGCAAGTGGACCGAGTACCACAGAGGACGTCCTGGGCGCGACTGGTTCGTCCACTCTGACCTGCCTGCGCTGTCTTGCTGGAGGCTTGACGTCCAAGCTGCGCGGGCGAGAATGGAGGGAGCTGCCTAACCGGGAATGTTTGGTCCGGAACGCCGGCAACCCCGTGCACTCTCGCTCTCGGCTGCAGCCCCTGCTGGGCGGCACGCCTTGTCCTGACCCCTGGCGAGGGCACCTCGGAGCTGCACACCTGGGGCCACAGGGGCCACGGGGCAAACCCGCAGCTGCACCTCAGCAGCTGGGGAGGGGCCCACGCCGAAGCCACCTGCAGGCGCACGCCCAGGCCCAACTGGCCGCGAGGCCGTCACGACAGAATCGCTGCTCCCAAAACGGTGCTTGCACTCAGGGGCCCCTGTCTCTGGAGAAGGAACCGGGCATGTGCGGCGGTCTGGCGGCTATGTCATCGCCGTCGCCGCCCCTGCGCCGCCTCGTCGCCGCCCGTCGTCTGGGCCTGTGTGGCGGTCTGGCGGCTATGTCGCCGTCGCCGCCCCTGCGCCGCAGCGTCGCCGCCCGTCGTCTGGGCCTGTGTGGCGGTCTGGCGGCTATGTCGCCGTCGCTGCCCCGTCGCCGCAGCGTCGCCGCCCGTCGCCTGGGCCTGCGTGGCGGTCTGGCGCCTACGTCCTCGCGGTCGCTGCCCCGTCCCGTCGCCGCCGCCCCGTTGCACCCCCCCGTGGCACTCGGTGTGGTGCAGCATAGATTGCACCGCGGTGCACCACATAGGCTGCACAATACAGATTGGAACCACAAACGGCGACACATAGAGTGTACACACATGAATGGCATCATACAGATTGCACAGCATAGATTCTCCTTGCTAAAAAAAAGAAGAAAAGACACTACCCCCCCCCCCCCCGACGGTATCGGTCCCCCTTTCGGGCATGTAAATCATTTATGATTCTGACCACATGTCCATCCTAAATACGAATACACACTATCCCCGGGGAACCGGTATCGGTCCCCCTGAGGTTCCCTTGTAAAAAACAATACGCGGGGACATAAAACTTTGCCACGACAGAAAATTGGACGAAGTGCACACGCGCGCGTCGTCGCGCGCGCATGCCGAAATCCTCAAAAACCTCCGGTGTCGGAAGGATTTCGCAACCGAATTTCCCCAAAAAACATACAACAACGCAGGGTTTCGCAACACTGATTTGCTAAAAAAGCTTACGCGCGAGCTCTTGCGAAATCTTAAGAAAACCATAGGGTTGTCAAGATTTTCACAAAATGCTACCACACGGGTTTCGCGCGCGCGCATGTCGAAATCTGTCGAACGCCCTTGCGCGTGTGCCGTCGCGAGAATCCTCGACAAAAAATGGGACGAAGTGCAGACGCGCGCGTCGTCGCGCGCGTATGCCGAAATCCTTCAAAAACCTCCGGTGTCGGAAGGATTTCGCAACCGAGTTTCCCAAAAAAACATACAAAAACACAGGGTTTCGCAACACTGATTTGCTAAAAAAGCTTACGCGCGAGCTCTTGCGAAATCTTAAGAAAACCATAGGGTTGTCAAGATTTTCACAAAATGCTACCAAACGGGTTTCGCGCGCGCGCGCATGTCGAAATCTGTCGAACGCCCTTGCGCGTGTGCCGTCGCGAGAATCCTCGACAAAAAATGGGCCGAAGTGCAGACGCGCGCGTCGTCGCGCGCGTATGCCGAAATCCTTCAAAACCCATCGGTTTCGGAAGGATTTCAAAATCGTGTGTCCAAAAAAAACTACAAAAAAACACAAGGTTTCGCAACACGGATGTTCAACAAAAGCGTGCGCGCGCGCTCTTGCGTCGTCGTCGTCGTCGCCGTCCTCCCTCCTCCCGCGTCGTCGTCGTCGCCTACGTCGTCCTCTGTCTTTCCTCGTGTTCGTCGTCGTCGTCCTCTTTGAGGTCGTGGTCGTTTCCGTCGTCGTTGTCGCCGTGGTCGTCCTTCCTCCTCCTCCCTCGTCGCCGTCGTCGTCCGTCGTCGGTGTCTCGTCGTCGTCCGTCCTATTTCGTCGCCGTCGTCGTCGTCGTCGTCGTCGTTGTCGTCGTCGTCGTCTTCCCTCCTCCCTCGTCGTCGTCGTCGGCGTCGCCGTCGCTGTCGTTGCCAAGTGCCATCTGGTACCCATCGTCACGGTCTTGAGAGATTTTGCCAACCAGGCTGCGGGTGGGTGGGTGGGATCTTTGCGCGAGCAGTGGAGGTGGTCAAGCGCGGTGCAGGGTAGCCAATTGCACCCCATAGACTGCACCGTACGTATTGCACCACATGTAGTGCACAACTTCTATTGTCGTATGTATATGTATGTGTATTAATGTATAGAACGCACAGTACACAACATACAGAATCATAGATTGCACATCATGAAGTGCACCACATCGACCGAACAATATAGATGGTACAACCTACATTGCACAACACAAAGTGCACCACATGGATTGCTCCTTGAATACACAGAGCGTGTGGGTCCAAACTAACAGACTAATGACCTGCCATGTTTGTCTTGGGCCCTTTCTGCACCACGGCTCGAAGCCGAAAATATACGCGATAACTTTGTCACCATTACAAAACATCGATCTGCGACTGCCCAGGGTGATCCATGCAAGCGGCACTGAGACGGCACTGAATGATTCACCCAGATCGTTGGCCCCAGCTGGCTAGACGTCACCCCAACCGTATGACACAGAATCGGTGCGCCAAGTTAGCGGGAGATGCCAGCTGAGACGCGCAAGGGGAAGAGGAAGAGGAGGAGGAGGAGGAGGAGAAGGAGAAGGCGAGGAAGGAGGACAACGACGATAAGGAAGAAGAGTGGAAAGCGTGGTTGCCAAAAAGGGTCGCAATGCGCCCCAAGTGCTGAAACTCTGGTCCAAGCCAGAATTACAAAGCAGCGAACTCTAAAACGATCACTGAGTGCTATACAGAACTCCAAGGTCAGAGGCCGTACCACTTCTTAATCTCGGGCACCTCGTACATCTTCGCCATCCAAGCGGTGATCTTCGGAAAAGCCTCGAGGCAATCCTTCGGCACGTGATCTGCAACCCCCTTGGTATAGTAGCGCAGCTGTGCAAGGACCTGGAGGTCGGCGATAGTCACGTTTGGGCCAGCAAGGAATGCCCCTGTCTTGTCGAGCTTGGCTGACAAGAACCCCATCCACTTTGGCAGGTCCTCGGCGATGAATCGCTCGCGCATAGCTTTGACGGTGTCGGCCTTTGCCGGAAAGTCCTCTGGATGGCCAAACTTCATGTGGCGACCCATGCCCATGTAGAGCGCGGGAGTCCAGTCACGGGCCATGTCATCAGACAAGCCGAGGATTTCCTCGATCTCGAGGGAAGCATCGGCATCGGTGGGATAGAGGGTTCCTGCCTTGTCGAACCTGCGGGCGACATACCGCATCATGGCTACGCTCTGGGCGAAGACCTTCTTGGAGCCATCGTCCTCGGTGACCTCCATGATCGGAAGCTGACCATAGGGCGTGGTCGGCTTGAGGGCGCCCCACTCTTCAAAGGTAATGCGAGCATCCTCGAAGGGCGTCCCGGTCATCGCCAGGGCCAGGCGGGCCTTCTCGGCCGCGGCCTCGATGTTGAAGTAGGTGAGCTTGATGGTCGGCATCGCGAACGTGGGTGCCGCGAGCTCGGCGGGAAGGAAGGCTGCAAATCCGAGCGGCAGGCCGCTGTTTGTGACGGAGCCGTTGCGCAAAGATGCCTACGGATATGTACGTTTGCAATTTCCAACGCCTTTCTTTCTCATCCTTACGTGCTGCCCTCACTAGAGGCCTCCTAGATGGGGTCGGAGTAGATGGGGTCGGGGAATCGCGACGCATCGCCGATACACTGGCGATGCATCGGCGATGCATCGCCGCTGCACTGGAGATGCATCGTCGACGTGGACGATGCATCGGCGACGTCGACGTGAAGCAACACGGGCTCCACATCGAGCCGCATCGGCGATGCATCGGCGATGCGGCGCGATCCTCCGATTCCATCTACTCCGACCCCATCTAGGAGGCCTCGATTGCCGGGAACCCATCGCCGATAAACGTAAGAGTGACCCTGGGCAAGGGTGGCATCTGGTGCGCGGCTCTCGTGGGCCGCGAAGGGGGCCAACTCCAAGCGAGCCTGCCGGTGCCAGGGGGGGCCCTGGGAGCCCACTCCAAAGGCCACTCCGACGGAGGGTCGCTCTTACTTGTAGATGATCAGGACAGGGACGACGACATCAACCATGTACAACATTCAGGTCGTACAACAGACAGACAAGCTCCGCCTCAGCCTCCTGGCATCATCTCTCCTGGTCCTGTGGAGGTGTCAAAACGAACACCTCGAAAAATTGCCCCACCAGCGAAAAACTGGTTTCGGCGCAAACTCGTGCTGCACCTGGAGATTGCCACGCGTCAGGAGCACTCACGGCCAGGAGCTCCCGCTCCGCGCGTCGCCGAGGCGGCCCCAGCTGCACGCGAGGCCTGGCGAGCGGATGGCTCGTCGCCCCGCAGGGCGGGAGGCTCGGACAGGCTCGGCACGTGGATAGCGCGTCGCGCCGAAGCGCGGTGGGCCAGAGCCGGCGGAGCGGCACGCCATCCGAGAGTTCCCGACCGCAGACCCTGCCCCAGCGCGAGCACCAATGGCTGGCAGGCGGCCTCAGCGATGGCGCCACCCGCTGGCAGCCCCACGGCTCTTCCCCTCGGGATCCGCCCCGGGCTGTTCGGTTCGGTTTCGTTTTTCGCCCTCCCTGGCGACAGGGTGCCGCCTGGGGGGTGATCCCCCACACACACACACACACACACACACACACACACACACACACACACACACACACACACACACACACACACACACACACACACACACACACACACACACACACACACACACACACACACACACACACACACACACACACACACACACACACACACACACACACACACACACACACACACACACGCACACGCACACGCACACGCACACGCACACGCACACGCACACGCACACGCACACACACACACGCACACACACACACACACACACATGCGGCAACGACCGCTGGGGAGGGATATCTGCGCCGCTCGATGCTCTCAAAGCCAAGAGCAGGAGTAAGGCCAGAGGAAGCGGAGGCGAGGATGATTCAGAAGGGAAGAGGAGGAGGAGGAGGAGGAGGAGGAGGAGGAGGAGGAGGAGAAGGAGGAGGAGGAGGAGGAGGAGGAGGCGAAGGCGGAGGAGGCAGAGGATAGTCAAGCATCAGTAAAAGCAGCGGAAGCACGAGTACGAGCAGGGGCAAGAGCAGGAGCAGGAGCAGGAGGACCCCGAGACCCGACGCCCTGACACTCGCAGAGAAGCGGAATAACTATGTGACCCCTAACCCCTCCTCGCTCGTCATTTTTTTTGCCCACACCAAGGTCTTGTGAGGAGTCGCAAAGGGACTCCAGAGGCGGGCGCCACCACATAGAGGTCAGACCACTCGGCCGAGCTGCAGCTGCGCCACGCCGAAGGCCGTCACCCCAAGGGGCCACGGAGGGCTCACCAGCAAGCACAGCAGCGCCACGCCGAGAGCACGGGGGGCACGGGGCACCTAGGGGGCACGCTGCAGCTACGCCTCGCCGAGGGCCGAACACACCGGGGCAGCGCCCAGCCAAGCCCCCTCGGGCCACGTGGCCACGGGGGCCATGCCACGCCTCGACCCCACATGGGGTCATGGCCACGCCCAGGGAGAAGACGTCTCTGCCGCCTCGGGGCACGGCCTGACGGCCAAGGCCCGCGCCTACAAGGCCTCAGGGACCGCGCCCACGGGCAGCAAAAACGCTCCCCCCCGCCCTTTATCTGCTTCAGCGAACACTGCGGGGGGGGTCTCTGCCCCAGAACACTGCAGGGCCACACGAAATGTAATCATGTGAAATTGCTGATACAAGGGATATTCGGTGGCCCTGCTGCTTAAGTAATGTCTGCTTACAACCCAGTAGATCAACTAAATAAAGTTTCCCGTTCCCAATGAAAATTAACAAAACCGACAGACGTTAACAACTTTCCGGAAAGTTAACAAAACGCGCAAAACAATATAACAAATCTGAAAACGCACCGTAAAGTTAACAACTGTTTAGACAGCCCGCGATAACTGTTTCCAGTCGCCGCAATAACTGTTAGATGGTATGTTGTTAAGTTTGTGGTTTGGTTGTTGTTAACGTATGTTGCTTGTGAACTGTTGCGCAATATGCTTGGCGATTTGTGCTTCGCCTTTTATGAACATACTAATCCTCAAATCAGAATATTGTGTCCCAGAATTCCCATCGCCTGATATGTTTCACGTTACTTTCTGGCCGGCCTGGCAGCACTCAGAAAATAAGCACGTACAGGACACTCCCAGCGAAGTACAGGTCAACCCCCATGCGTTCGACATGCATGATATCAACGGACAACGCGCGGTGCGAAACTAAACTGGAAATCGAGTGTCTCGTCGGAAACCGAGCCTCGAAATCAACAACCGAACGGCTTCGAGGCGAACGCCTGTCCGTCCCAACTGAAAGGCGCGAGCTGCTGCGATGCCATGCGGCAGAAGGCGCACCGACCTGCGCACTGCCCCTCGCCATGGGCTCGCATCCGACGCCGTCGCCAGGCCACTGATGGGAACGCGCAAGTCACAGCGCAGCAATGGTATCAGGCACAGCGCGCTCAGGAGCTCCCCTCGGACTGACGATGGGAGAGAGCGCTCACCTCGCATGCGGACCGTGAACTTCCAGAATGCACCGAGGCACGTCATCGTCTCGCGGCGGCACAGCATCAGGCGAACCCAGCGTCCGCCGAGAACCCGCAACCACTTCTGCGCGACCGCCGGCCTCCTGAGGGCGCACAGCGTCAGCGAGGCCAGCTTCCGGCAGAACTCGCCAGGGGGTCCAATCGTCCCACGCACGCCGTCGACGAAGTCCCCCAGCGCCGTCGCCTCAGGTTGCCTGACCACCGACTTGCTCTCGCTCACGGGAACGCCGAACGTGTCGTACCTCGCCAGAGCCGCCTTCATGGCCTCAGGGCGACCTGCGAGCCTCAGCATTTCAATATCCACCACCGGCCCGACCTCCAGCATGTCCAGGTTGTCGATGCACACCTGCCACGCCAGCCAGCACGGACCGTCCGTCTCGGAGCGGGGGGGCCTCGTCGACCTCCACGGGGCAGCACACATCGTCCCAGAGGTCTTGAATAGCGCCAGCGTGGCATGATTCATGATCGCCACAACGGCACAGCAGCCTGCAACCCGTCAACTCAGGGATCCTAGCCACCATTTCGGGACGACTGCGGGCCCACTCTCCGAACTTCTGGATCACGTTCTCTCTGTCTCCATCCGTATTGATGCGAAAAGGATTTTCCCATAATGATGGAGCAAGATCAAGCTGCCTGTTGCTCCGCCCGATGCACACGCCACGCCAGCCAGTCAACTTCGGCGAGCCCACCTGGCCACGCCGAGGACGTCCTGCTGGCATCGCGCTGCTGCTCGGGGTTGATGCCGTAGCCGATACTGGCGACTGGCGCGGCGAGGACGCAGGGGGGGCCCATCTGGCCGCGCCGCATTTCCTGCCCCAGGCTTGGGCGCCGTCAGCGCGCCCACCTGGCCACGCCGACGACGCGCTGCCGGCGCGATGCTGCGGCCCGAGCTCGACGCGGCCGCCGATGTCAGCTGCTGGCGCCGCAAGGAGGCCGAGGGCCCACCTGGCGCCGCTTGCCTCCTCGCCCAGGCACAGGAACGCCACGTCGCAGCTCTCGATCGGGCGGGAGCCGCGGCAGCCCAGCACGCCAATGCCGAAGAAGATAACGATGTACATGTTGGGTCACCCCAGTCGCCGAGATCCACCCCATCGGCACCACGGTCGAGGTCAAGTTAACAAACCCGTCTCCTGAGAGCCCAATGGCCGTCCGTCGCACAGGAAGGGACAAAGCAAAGTATAGCCTCCAGGTATCTGACAATATGTAAACGTAGAATTAGCACTTGAGGTCCTCTGACGACATGGACAAGATTTCGCCCGACCTCAGCGCTTCGCCGAGCGGCATGTCGCCCTGAACTACGCGCTGGGCAGCATTCGAGAGGACCATATTCATGACCAGTCGTCGCGGGCCCTGCCCGCGCTTGAAGCCGCCCTTGCGGAACCCGAAGAGCCCCCCGAGGAGCTTCTTGCCATTGAACACGCCCACCTCCGCAAGCTCAGTGGGCTCGGGGATCTGCCTCTCGACCAGCGCGGGGGCGACTGGCCCCCGCTCTGCGGCCGACGACCATGCGCGAGGAGTGGCGGGCATTGCGCCCACCTCTTCCTCGGCCTCGAGCACGCTCGCGGGGCCCAGGAGCGCCTGTCGCACCCAGCCTTCGCACGCGCCGAGCACATCCACCGATGGCGCAGCCGAGGGGGGGGGGGGGGGGGCGCCACCAGTAGCCACACGAGGCCCAGCGGCTCAAGGGCCTCCCCGCGCAGCTTACAGCCGACGCTCTCATCTCCGCCTCCCAGTCCAGCTCGTAGAGACCGCCGCCGCACCATGGACCTCATTAGCCAAAAACTGCGTTGCCAACCGCGGCTTTGATGTCGCGGGCTCACGTGGGCTCGCCAGGCGGGCGGATTTCCCGCGGAGGCCAGAGTGATCGTTGAGCCCAGAGATGACAAGTGCAAGCCAATGATTCACCTCCGGCACCGCGTGCACCAGCGCCACGTCGCCTGCGCCTCCACGGCGCCACACCTGGACTTCGCCAACCTCGCCAGACGGGAGCGGGAGCAGGTTGCGTCTCCGCCGCCCGGATGGTGGCGTGGGAAAGTCACTGGCATCATCAAACTCACCAACGTCACTCATCATATCCAGCGAAACCCTCGTCACATAACTTGACAAACGGGACCCTGATGCCGACGGACAAACACGCGCGCGAAGCTCATCTCCAAGGGCCTGGAGACCCCCTGCTGTCAGCAAGCACGAGGGCGGCGAGTCGAAGCGAAGCAGGGGCGCATCGCCGTGAGCGGGGTCCGTCGGCGCCACCTCGCACATCACGCGCGACCCCGCAGTCGCAATACGCCCAGTCGCCCGCCACCCCACATCGCCCGTCGCCGCAATCGGGCGCCACAGTCGCAACAGACCCAGGCTACCACCACTGCACATGCTCACGCGCGACGGAGAGCTGCAATCCTCCTCCTCACTGTCAGCCCGGGGCGAAGTGGTCAGGCCCTCGAGCCCTTCGAGCCCATCTTGCTGCTGCCCTTGGGCCCCGTCGACACCATGCCCGACTTGCCCTTGCCCTTGCCCTTGCCCTTGCCTTTCCGCACCTTCTCTAGGAACGCCCTGCCGCTCAGCTTGCCGCGATCTGCGCCTAGGTCCTTGGTGGCCCGCGGCGGCCGTCGAGCATGCGGACCGCCCCCCTTCTCGCCCGACCCGAGCTGCACGCGGCGCTGCGGCACCGCGGCGGGCGTCGGAGCGGAGCTCCGCGCCCGCCCAGCAGGTGGCGCGCCCGTGCCGCGGGCTGGCAGCGGCGAATGCGGCGAACCCCCTCGGCTCGGGCTCGTCCGCGAGGGACCGCTGCCTCCCGCTGCTGCAGCGCGTGCCGAGGGGGACGGCGGCTGGCCTCGAGCTGCCTCGCCACCTGCGCCGCCACGGCTCGCGCGCTGGCCTCGTGCCCCTGCCGCCTCTGCACCAGCGCCGGGGCTCTGCCGCCGCCCTTGGCCTTGCGACGCGGCCGTCGCCTGGCCGCCGAGGTCGGCGCACCTGTCGTAACCGGAAGGGTCGGTGACGCTGGGGGCGGCGGTTCCCCGCCGCCAGGCCGCCGAGGGGAGGACCGCGTCACTCCTGAGCCCCCCCTCGGCCGGGCCCCTAGGGGTGCTTCGACCCATTCTTTCCCGCCAACGATAAGTGTTGAGCCAGCTTCGCCTCATCGGTGAACGCGTTCACGGCGTCTCGCACCTCGTTGGCCCGCGCGAGGCTCGCATCCACGTCACCGATTACCTCCAGGTGTTGAGCCACCTGTCAGTGGCTGTCTTTGCGAGCCTGCTCGATCGCCTTCCGCCGCTGCATCAACATGTCGCCCAGCTCGGGCAGCCGACCAGCCAGCAACGCGTCAAGGCACTCACCGATCATCCTCATCTCCTTGGTACTCCGCAGCCCCATCGCGTGAGGAGGATGCCGACCGTGCCACACCGACGTGATATACTGCACCACCATCGAATCCATCTCATTCAGGTCCTCATCGCTAGACGCCCAACCCCCCTGCGCCAGCAGCTGCTTGATCTGCTCGGGACCTGTCGCCAGCAAGGCGACTGGCTCGGACTTGCTCACAGCTAAGATCCAGTGACCTGAACCAGAGGGTGGGGCGTCTCGAAGACTTGACGAGCTGTCACTCTCGCCATCATCGTGCATATTATTATTCCTCCGTCTCTTCTGGCCCCCAGGGTACTGGTCAGCTCTGGCCGCCAAAACTGAACCGATGTCCCTCTTCTTCGCGAGCTGGCGCTCGAGGGTGTCCAGCTTCTCTCGCAGCCTCCTGTGGTCCATGCCTCCGCCTGTCGGGTTCGGACCGTCAAGCATCGCTGCGCCCGCCGTGGCCGCACCTGCTGGGCCGTCGCTGCCAGCGGCACCCGCGGGCGGCCCCGGCAACGCAGGCAAGCCCTGCATCACCCCCGGAGCCGCCACTCCTCCAGCACCGCCGACAGCCAGAACGGGAGGCGCCACCACACGAAAGGTGTCGGCGCACACCACCGTCCGCCCAGGCCAAGTCGCTTGCTGGGCGGCCACGCTGGCGGGCTGGGCACCCAGGCGCAGCACGGCCTGGCCCGTGCCGAAGAGCCCCTGCAGCAGGGGATCGTAGGCCGCCGCCGTGCACTTCACGAGGGACACCTCCACGAACATCCCGAAGCCGCCGCTCGGCCAGCAGCCCCGCGCCGAGAAC
>CAUYUJ010020587.1:0-27500 GCA_963575745.1 Prorocentrum cordatum | reverse complement strand
AGAGTATTCCTTCAGTCAGTGCCCCCCCCTGCACCTCAAGAGGACTAGGACGACGACGACGACGACGACGACGACGACGACGACGACGACGACGACGACGACGACGACGACGACGGCGGCGGCGGCGGCGGCGGCGGCGGCGGCGGCGGCGGCGGCGGCGGCGACAGGAAAAAACGACGACGACGACGACGACGACGACGACGACGACGACGACGACGACGACGACAAGGAACCCGCGGGCCAGGCCTGATGAATGTCGGCTGGCGGACGTTGGGCCCGTGCTCTCCCTTGGGGTCGGTGCCGTAGAGGGCCTCGTCCGGCGCCATCATCCCCGACGTGGCCTCACGGAAGAGCATCAGGCGCCACCTGCTGGGAGTGCAGGGGCTGGATGGAGGAGGGAGTCGATGGAGGAGGGAGTCGGTGTCGGTACCGCTGGCGGGCCTCCAGGAAAGGAAGTTGCGCAAAAAGACGGGCAAGAAGGCAGGATGAAGCACAACCGCCTCCTCCTCCCCCTCCCCCGCCCCCTCCTCCTCCTCCTCCTCCTCCTCCTCCCTCCTCCCTCCTCCTCCTCCTCCTCCTCCTCCTCCTCCTCCTCTCCTCCTCCTCCTCCCCCCGTCCTCCTCCTCCTCCTCCTCCTCCTCCTCCTCCTCCTCCTCCTCCTCCTCCTCCTCCTCCTCCTCCTCCTCCTCCTCCAGAGGAGCCCGGTGCGAAAAGAGGAAGGAGGGCCCGCCTCACTGTGGAAGGGCGCCCCCGCTGGCAGCGGCTGCCGCTGCGGGCAGCTCGCGGCAGAGCACAGCAAGGGACGGGATCCCGAAGAGGCGCCCGGCACGCCAAGGCCCTCCCGCCATCGAGGACAGCGGGTGCCTTTCTGCGGGACGGGAAAATGACCACAGCCACTGCTTCTTGTTTGCGCCGCCTTCCAGCCGGCCGAAAAAGAAGCAGTGGTTGTGGTCATTTCCCTGGTGCCAGGCTCAACGAAAATGACCACAATCACTGCTTTGTTTCTGCGGGCTGGAAGGCGGCAACAAGAGAAAAGCAGTGGCTGTGGTCGTTTTCACGCCCCGTACTCTCGTCGGGGTAGGGGCCCGACGGTGCCCGAGTGCGGCGGCGGGCATCGCGACAGCGAAGTCCGCACCCGCGGGCAGCGAAGGAGGGGAGGGGGGGGCCGGTGAGGAGCAGGTCGCCGTCGCTGGCCGCCGACGCAGGCCATCAGCAGCGGCTCATCGAGCACAGCCCCCCATCGGCCCACCCTCGCCCGGACGGAAGGAGTGCCCCGCGGGCTCGGCCTACACTTGAGTCTGGGCGTGTGCCCCTGCAGGGGGCTTCTCGACGGAAAAAAAAAAGAGACTCCAAAAATACTCCCAAAGATCCCCACACATACCCCAAAAAATAGCCCCCTGACTATCTTGGACTACAGTCGGGGCCTTGACCTAAGGAACCCTAAATAAGGAACGAGGCCCCTTTTACTCATAAGTTAAACTTCGATCTCCCATGGAAAACCTCTGGAAGACTGAAGGCAGACTGCAGAACGATCAAGGAACGCCGAGCCCCTCTCCAACGAAAAGGGTTCCTTCCTCAAGACCCCTACTGCACTTTCGAGATACCCAAAAAATACTCATAAGAGTCCCAAACATACTCAATGCATCGGCGATGCATCGGCGATGCACTGGCGACGTCAACGTGAAGCAACTCGGGCCCTACATCGAGCCGCATCGCCGCTGCATCGGCGATGCGGCGCGATCCCCCGACCCCATCTGCTCCGACCCCCACCCGGTAGGCCTACGATGAAGGGGCCCAAGGACACACAAATAAACACACACACACACATAAAAAGATTCCCTACATGTTCCCATGTTTTCTGGGTTCCCGTCTTCCCCCCCACACTTCCCATATTGTTTCCCACATCTTCCTGGGAATCGACGGTGACTTGTGTCTGTGTGCTTCTTTCCCCTCCTGATGCAAATAGACAGGCGCCCCGTGGGTGCACAGTGCGCCGGGAGGGCGGCGGCGGGCGGGCCGCCGAGAGCCCGGAGGGCGGCGGGAGCCCGCCCCCGGCGGGGAGACGTGCCCCGCACGGGGCCGCGCCCCTGAGGAGGGCTGGCCGCCGGAGGCGCGCGGAGCCCCGGGGCGGGGTGCGAAGCACGGCCCGGGCACGGCACCCCGTGGGGGGGCGGGGAGGGGAGGAGCCCGCCTCGGGGGCGGGGAGGAGGCGGCGAGGAGGGGGCGAGGAGGCGAGGGGGGAGGGCGAGGAGGAGGCGAGGGGGGAGGGCGAGGAGGAGGCGAGGAGGGGGGGGGAGGGCGAGGAGGAGGGCAGCGGGGGAGGGCGAGGGGAGGCGGGCGGGGAGAGGCCTGGGCGCGCGGGGCCCCGCGGTCGGGCGGGGGCCTCTGGCCACGCGGGGCGGTCGGCCCCCCGCGGTGGCCGCCCGCGCCTGCCACGGCACCCCGCGAGCCGGGGCGGCATCGGGCCGCAGCCGCTCCAACGGGGGCGCGCTGCCATCGGTGACGAACCAACACCACACACCCATACCCATAGGGGGGTCGGAGAGGGCTATGGGTGCGTGTTGTCGGATGGGGGTCCCCGCTCGAGCGGGAGCGTTCCCCAGGGTCCGGCAACCCGCACCCATACCCATGGCCAGTCCTCCCCCCAACGACCCCCCCATGGGTATGGGTGCGTGTTGTCCGTTCGTCAATCGGGGGCGGGGCGGGCCTCCCCTCCAGGTGGCCCCACCGCCTGGTGAGTCGGCAGGGGCCTCGGGGGAGGGTCAGGAGGGCAAGAGGGGCCGCCACCACCGCCAGAGCTCCAGAGAACTCCGTTCCCGAAGGCTCGTCCCCCCCCCCCCCAGCTGGTGGCACTCCGTTCCAGGGGGCCCTCTCTGGGGGCGCGCCCGGAACGGGGGCTTCACCAGCTCGGGGCGGGGGAGCAGCCAGCCCCCCTCTTGCTGGTGGTGGCTCTCTCTTCTCTGGTGTGAGAAGGAGGAGGGCAGCACTCACGCTGAGTGGTTGGAGATCGTGTTGTCATTTTTTGGCGTCGGCCCGGGGTTCTCCGGTGGAGGCGGGGGGGGGGGCGGCCGATAACCTAGCCATTTCGCTTTGCGCAGCCCCAGGTATGCTCGCGCGCGCCAGTACTGCGTACCCTCATCAGGCCTGCGCACTCGACAAGGTCGGGTTATTATGCGGGGGGGGGGAGGGCGGACCCGATGCCCCAGGCGATCGCCTGACCCCAAATAAAGCTGTCCCTTGTAATTTGGAAGCGAAAAGGTGGGGTAGGGCCAAAGGCGGAGTTAGAAGAAAGTCGCTGGAAGCGGCCCCCAGGAAGGAGGGAATGTGGCCATCCAGCTGGGCTCGTGCCGTATCCCCACCCCTGCAGCCCCGCGGCGCGCGGAGAGGGTCATAAAAGGACGGCAGGCGCTGGGGCGGTAGCGCCGTCTGGAGCGGCCGCAAGCGGTACAAGCAGAGAACATCACGTGTGAGGCCAGCAATGACTACTCGGAACCCTGAGGGCGGACAGCCCGTACGCGGAGGGGGCGGGTGAACGGTGGGACGCTGTGGAGTGGGGGGGGAGAGAGAGAGAGAGAGAGAGAGAAAAAAAAAAAAAAAAAAAAAAAAAAAAAAAAAAAAACGTATTCACAGTGGGTCGTTGTTTGAGAGGAGGAGGAGGGGAGAGGAGGAGGAGGAGGAGGAGGAGGAGGAGGACGAGGAGGAAGCGGAGGAGGAGGAGGAGAGGAGGAGGAGAGAGGGGGGTGAGGAGGGGTGGGGGAAGAGGAGGAGGATCTGGGGAGGAGGAGGATGTGGGGAGGAGGAGGAGGAGGAGGAGAGGAGGAGGAGGAGGAGGAGGAGGAGGAGGAGGAGGAGGAGGAGGAGGAGGAGCAGGAGGAGGAGGAGGAGGAGCAGCAGCAGCAGCAGCAGAGAAACTCCCGTCCCAAGTTTCCTCCCCATAAGTCCCTACCAGCCTGCCCTTTGATTCCAAGAAGCGCCCCCGTGAAATACCAACGTTCCATGGGCCTGCCGTTCAGGCGGGAGCCCCGATTTTGAACAGGCACCACCGGGAACCCTTCGAGCGGATAGTGAGCAGTGCAAACATGACTGAGAACCCGATCCAACGAGGTGTCAAGCGAGATCCCCGCTTTGAGGCAGAACACCCACGCGCAAAATCCCGTCAGTTCAACTGCCTCCCCACTTGTCCGATGTGGTCATGATGTTCGAGGCCGTAGCAAGAAACATCAGAATTGAAAAGCAAAGATCTCCTACCGGCGCAGCTACTATATATATATATATATATATATATATATATTCAAGTCCCTGGTCTTCGGGCGTAGCGAAGCCTCAAGCGATAACCCCATTTTGAAAAGGAGGCACGTCCTTCCTCCCTGCACGTATAGCAAGATGTTGAGCACATGTGCGCGGCGCCAGTGGGAGCCCCACATGTATATTCGCAATTATATACAAAAACATACACCAATATAAATATATATATATATATACCACACAAAGAGATATGCTTACGCGTGTATATAGCGATAGATAGAGAGATATGTGTTGTATATGTATATATATGTATACTAAAACCACGCGCGCGCTTGGAGCGCGCTTAGGTTCTACCCTGGCCCCTGGCACGAGCATCGGATGCGCCGCGGAATGTGGTTGGGAGCGGTTGCAGGAAAAGCTGTGGATAACTGACTCACTGAGGACTGCCAGGCATATAATCCAGCCACTGGCCCTCGTACACATCGGCCCTCTCGATGTGAAGGAGCAGCTGCAGCATGATAACGAATAGCTCGCGGCCAGAGCGTGAATGGAACGACTGAGAACTCACCCTCGAGCCTCGATCGTCGAGCGCCGATGAACCGTCGAACGCCGATGGACGACGGAGGCGGCGTGGGCGAGGACGACAGAGATGTCAACGACGACAGACGACAACGACGACTACGACGATGACGATGACTACGACGCAACCCTGCCCTGCGAGCCAGCGCCAGTAGCCGTGACCCCCCAAGCTAGCTCACTCGCCTTAAAGAAAGATTCAAACATCAGATCTCGCAGGAGCCAGCACCGGGGTAGTCGTGACCTCTCAGGCTCGCGGCCAGAACGGGAATAGTACATCGGAGAAAGCCCACCTCGAACCTCCATCGTCGACCCGATGACCGACGGATGCAACGTGAGCGACGCCTGTGGGGTTGTCTTGGGACTAGGGGGCCTCTGGGACCGAGCCCGCGTGCACCGCCAATAAGCGGAGCCAACTGTCGGCTCGAGGAGCAAAATGAAAGCAAAAGGGTGAAGCATTCTCAACCCTCCTGCTGTGGGCCTTGCTTCTGAATAGAGCGCTCTGGTCTCCAGTCCTCCCGCCTCCCTCCTCCTCTTCCCCCCTCTTCCCTTGATACTACACAACCAAGATACTATACAAGTATAGGCCTCACATATCCTTGTACAGCGCGTGTGGGACAAAGGGAGGGGCCCCCTGCGAAACCTGGTGTGCTGCCAGATAGCACGAACGGGCCCCACCCCAGCTCCGCAGCCGCGAGTGGGTCTGTGGGGTTCCCTGAGCGGCAGTCACTACAATTGGATATAAGGAATTAGCTCCTGTAGTCACTGATATACTTACTCTGCTGCCACAATACTGCTGGTACCTCGGGCTGGCCCGAGCATCCACAACCAGCAATGTGGCAACCACGGGCCCCCTCGAGCTTTCAATGGGACCCCATCCAAGCTCTTATGGCGGCCCCACCCGTGACACCAGCGGTCTTCGATTAGCGCATCCACCAGGACCAGGATCCCACTACCATCAGCAGGGCTCCGACGAGGCTCTTGGGCATCCGACACCCTGGGCTCTATCAGAGGTTCCACGGCCGTTGTTCCCACCCAAGGGGCACCTATCAGACCCTCTGGGGCAAACATCAAGACGGGGCCTTCAAAACCAGTGATAAAAAGACCTACCTGCCACGGATACGTCAGGGACTTGCAGGGTCTATTTGCGAATCATTCGCCGCATGTTTGTCATGAACTAGGTGCTGAGGAACAGACAGACTGTGACGACAGAAAACGACTCTCATCAATTGACGAATTGTTGGAAAGATCCTATGCCTGTTATGCACGCGACGTGGATCACAATTTCTCAGAGGCGCCCGAGTTTGCCCCAGCCAGAAATAACAACATAATCAAACGTGCCGATCCTGGTATCGTCAGATTCGTGGACCCCTTCTCCGAGGACGGACGGTATCCCTCTCGTGATCCTGCTCCTGCTCCGACTCCCGCTACTGAGGGCCCCCTTCTTCCGCCCTAGCCCCCTGGAGGCCTCCGACGAGGAAGGATATGGACCCTGAGATGTCCTGGCGGTGGGGGTCGGGCCCCGGGGGGGCGTATGCACACACACACACACACACACACACACACACACACACACACACACGCGCACACAGACCAGTACATGGGGAAAAAGCACCAGCATGGCCCGTGGGATCTGTTTGTCGTGCACCTGTGACATGCATCTTGGGAGCCCTTCGGGGGCTTCTGGCGGCGTCTTGGGGGCCTCCGGGGCGCTTCTTTGAGTCTCCTAAGGGCTGTTTGGGGCCGAAGGCTCGATAGGTCCGTTCGGATCCCCTGTATGGGCCCCTTCTTAGAGCCGTCTTGGGGCTATCTTAGACCGTCTTGGAGGTCTCTTGGGCTGCTTGGGTACCTCTCGGGCTGTCTTGGGGCCGTCTTGGGAGCCTCTTGGGCTGTCTTTGGGCGATCTCGGGAGCCTCTTCGGCTCTCTTGGAGCGTCGGGAAGCCGAAAAGGTGAGAACCACAAACAATCCTCAAACACCCTAGATAAAAAAACACCATTGTTTGCCTCTTGTGGCCCTCGTGAACAAGCCTCTTGGAGGCCTCTTGGGGCGTCTTGGAAGCCTCTTGGGCCGTCTAGGGGCTATCTTGAGCGTCTTGGACCGATCTTGTGGCGTCTCGGAGCCCTCATGGACATCTTGGTGCTTCCTGGGGCCGTTTTGGAGGCCTCCTGGAGGCCTCCTGGGCCGTCTGGAGGCCCCTTGGAGGAGCCAGGGCGGGGGTATCAAAAAAGGGGGCCCGATGGTTTTGAGGTGGGCGGGGCCCCTTGGCTGGGGACCTGATATTCATCAGTATTATATATACTTACAAAAGAAGGTCGGCATATCGATCGATATACATGTGTATATATATACGTATATGTGTATATGCATGTGTGTGTACACACATATTCATATATACATATGTAAATATAGTTAGCTAGGAAGGGACGGGGAAATAGCATTCGTCGAGAGGGGACGCAGTGCTCATCGAGAGGAGCGACGGTTCTGCCTTACCAGCGAGGCCTTTCAGTCCTTCGCGTATCTCCCGGGCGTGCCGGCGGCGGCAGCTTCACGCGCGGGGCCGCGACGAGAGCTCTTTGGAGGGGGGGGGGGGGCTCTTCGCCAGCGCAGTGACTGCCGGCTGTGGAGGAGGGCGAGGAGGAGCAAGGAAACGAGGAGGAGCAGGGGGGCGGAAGAGAAGGGCGGACGGAGAACGAGCAGAGACAGAGGGGCGAGGGGCCGCTTCGCGCAGGGTGCACTGCGGCACGGTCTTGGGCGACCCCCCCCCCCGCCCCCGATCCCCCCCCCTTCCCAACCCACGCACAGACTCCGTGGACCCCCGTGTCATCTTTCCTCCTCGCCCTCCTTCTCGTCCTCCCCCTCCCCCCCTTCTTGGTCTGCGAAATAACAGAAACGAGCAACAAACAAATTGATTCCTCATGCAGCACAACTCGATGGAGCATTTAGATGTCGAAGTCGGAGAGGCAGCTGCAAAGAAATCGACAGCAGACGCCCGAGCGCTACGGATTGCAGATACCTGGTATGGCGAATACAAAGGAAATCGCAAGACCACCAAGGATGACTAGCGCTACACACTCAGATGTGTCCAAAGCATCGTAGGGCACGTGGTCAACACAAGTGGCAACATAACAGACAGAACCTTGTCGAGTGGCGGTGCCTCCTCTGCGCATGCGGGAAACTTATCTTCGGGACAGCGTTATCGAAAGCACAAGTGGAGACAAGCCTGCCAGGCATATGGCCACAAGGTTACCTTTCCCTGCTCCTGTTCCCTTCCCGTTCCAACGATAAGGCGATCGAACACATGGTGATACAAACGTTTACTGTCGGCGGTACTCCTCCTCATGGCCGTGTGCCACCTTGTCTGTCTGGCCAGGTCCTTGACTGCGATGGTCGTGTACCCTGTTTTTGCTATCAGCGAGTGCTTCTTCCTGGCAGGGAGGTGCGGATGCAGAACCACAGCGGAAGAGGAGGAGGAGGACAACGACGGACAGCAAGAAAGGAAGAAACCGCGACGGGGGGCGACGACGAGAGGGTGGCGCAGGGCTCTCCTCCTCCTCCTCCTCCTCCTCCTCCTCCTCCTCCTCCTCCTCCTCCTCCTCCTCCTCCTCCTCCTCCTCCTCCTCCTCCATGGGTTGCCCTGATAGACAACTCCGCCCCGTCGCACCCCGAGGCCAGTGGGAAGGGCGCGCCCGAGACTTCCTCACAACGGATGATCCTGAAGCGTAAGGATTGGCAGCAGTGTTACACATGGAGGGCGGAGGAGGAGGACGAGGAGGAGGAGGAGGAGGAGGAGGCGGAGGAGGAGGAGGAGGAGGAGGCGGAGGCGAAGGCGGAGGCGGAGGCGGAGGCGGAGGTGGAGGCGGAGGCGGAGGAGGAGGAGGAGGAGGAGGAGGAGGAGGGCCGCTTCCAGAATGTGGCTCTCTCGCCTCAGCGCCGCGTGCACTCGTCTTAGCAAATTATTGAATTGAAGGCGGGTCGAATTGAATTGACGAATTGAAGGCGGGTCGATTGCAACATGTGGCTCCCTCCTTAGCGCCGCGCACATCCGCCTTACACATGTCCAAGAGTCTCGCAAATTCAGGGTGGGCCTTCTTCAAAATGTGGCTATCGCCTTAGCGCCGCGCACGTTCGTCTCAAGCATGTGCAAGAGCTTCACGGATGGAGGGCGGGCCGTTTTCAACGGATGGCTCTCGCTGTAACGCCGCGCGCACTCGACCTAAATCGGAGGTTAGGGGGTGAGATCGCAGTGAAACGGAGACCCCTCACCGGGAAATCGGTTTCGGTTTCGTGCTCGTGCAGTGCGTGCGGGTGAGGCGAAGCTGCGCGTGATCCTCCTGTAGCTAGGCCGAAGTAGGAGCGAAAGTCCGTTCCCGTCCGCCGGTGGCTGGGAGGTGTCCCAGTTTGGCCGGGCGGTGTCCCGGGTGTTGCGGGTGTCAGTAGGAGCGAAAGTCCGTTTCCCGTCCGCCGGTGGCCAGGAGGTGTCCCAGTCGGGCCGGGCGGTGTCCCTGGTGTCCGGGGTGTCCCGGGCGTCCCAGCGCTAACGCATGTCGCTAATTTCATACTTCATTTTTGTTCGGCGCCTGCGGCGGGCTTTCTTATCCCATCCAGCTTATAGTATCCAATCCATCTTGTCCAATCCAATCCACCTTATCCTATCCAACCCATATTGTCCGGTCTTATCTTATCCCACCCAATCCAATCCACCCAACCCAATACATCAATTCATGTGTTTCTGCGCCTGCGGCGGGCAAATCCAATCCATCTTATCTGATCAAAAATATGTATTCCGATCCAACCCATCTTATCTTATCCAAAACGTCTTATCCCATCCAATCTAATCCACCCAACCCAATCCATCAATTCATTGTTATCGGCGCCTGCGACGGGCTTTCTCATCCAATCCAGCTCATAGTTTCCAATCCATCTTGTCCAATCCAATCCACCTTATCTTATCCAACCCAGATTGTCCCATCTTATCTTATCCCACCCAATCGAATCCTTACAACCCAATCCATCAATATATTTGTTTATGTGTGTCGCATCGCCATCGCGATCATCATTGTGGTGGAGGGAGACTCTGATAGAGAGGGAGAGAGAGAGGGCGAGAGAGAGAGAGAAAGAGACACAGAGATAGAGAGAGAGAGAGAGAGAAAGAGAGAGAGATGAGATCAAGGTGACAGGCTGGAGGTCAGTCAGGGTGGGCAGTTGATCTCAATCCCCCCAAAACCTCCTTATCGCCCGCAGGGCGGTCGTATAGGTACGCAACAGAGTTTAACAATTTGAGGGCGGGCCGTTTTCAACATGTGTTTGTGTGCCTAAGCGCTGCGCACAGTCTGGAAAAGGTAAGCGCGTCACGGATTGAGGGCGGTTCCTTTTCAAGACGTGGTTCTCGCCATAGCGCCGCGCACATTCGTCTTGAGAATCTGCAGTTCCACGATGTGCCATGGTTAGCGAGCCAGAACTAGCGGCGCGACACGCGACGCAAACGTCCATGGCCGTGTACAACAAATCAGCATCTCTGTTCAAGTCGTCCTCCAAGCACGAGGAATGCTGGGCCCGCCTTCTGTTGGGTGCAGCGGGAGGAGCATCCGTTGCACAGGGCCCTTGTTGCTACTCCATGGTAAGTCGTCTGGCTTCGGGAAAAAACAAAGCCAGTCCAAAACAGCTCGACCTGACATGCCACCTGCTGGATCATGCATACGAGCTCACATACAGATGGGGAAACCATGGACGTGTTAAGGCTCTTCTTTTGCCTTCGGCAGCCTCCAGGTGCCTCCGAGGACCTCTGGAGACCTCTGCGGGATGAAAGAACACGCCGCACGCGATTCGAAAACAGCCATAGGATAGTGAGAAGGACGAGGAACAGCAGCAGCAGCAGCAGCAGCAAGGAAGCAACGGGAGGAGAGGCATCGGAACGGATCCGAGAGGGAGTTGGTGGAGTTCAAAAAGGCTGCATGCCCGACAGCACTACTCACAGCGTAAATGTTAAACGTTCTACTCGCCCCGCCCGAACGAAGGAAGGGGACGGGGATGATAAGGAGGATGAGCTAGCGTGCCAGAAAAGCAGGATAGACGAGGGGAGAAGCAAGAGGAGGAGGAAGGAGGGGGGAGGAGGAGGAGGAGGAGGAGGAGGAGGAGGAGGAGGAGGAGGAGGAGGAGGAGGAGGGGAGGAGGAGGAGGAGGAGGGAGGAGGGGGAGGAGGAGGAGGAGGAAGAGGAGGAGGAGGAGGAGAGGAGGAATGGAAGAGGAGAAGGAGGAGGAAATGGATGAGGAGAAGAAGCACGAGGAGGAGGAGGGGGACAAGAAGGAGAAGGAGGAGAGGAGGAGGAGGAGGAGGAGGAGGAGGAGGAGGAGGAGGAGAGGAGGAGGAGGAGGAGGAGGAGGAGGAGGAGGAGGAGGAGGAGAGAGGAGGGGGAGAAGGGGAAGGAAGAGGAAAAGGAGGAGGAGGAGGAGAAGGAAGAGGAGAAGTGGGAGCAGGAGGAGGACGGGTACGAGGAGGTGGGCGGAGGACGGGCAGGAGGAGGAGGAGGAGGAGGAGGAGGAGGAGGATGGGCGCGGAGGGAAGATGACTGGTCTGCTCCTTCTGCCCCCCGACAAGCCCGCGGCACCTCCGGCGCCCGACGAGGTGGCTAGCGTCAAAGCGGAGGGTGGTGACGTCGTGCAGCGGCACCTCGAAGGGGTCGTCCTCGTCAAACTCGAAGAGGGCATCGCCGCTCTCCTGGGTTGGGGGTGAAGGGCGCCGAGGGGGCACATCGCCTCCTCGGCCTCCTCGCCCCTGTCCCACTTGTTCTCTGCCTCGTCGTCGTCGTTGTCGTCCTCCTCCTCCTCCCTGTCCTCCTGCTCCGCATCCTCCCCCTCCTCCACCTCGTCCATCTCACGCCGCTCATTTGTCGCCAGCTTCCTTCTGGTCACCCTCCTCCTGTGCCTCCTCTTCCTCCTCCTCGGCCTCCTCCCCCCTCCTCAGCGACCATCCACGCGCAGGAGAGGCAGAGGCCTCCTGCTCCTCACCTTCCCCTCTCTCCTCCTTCCTGGAGTCCGCGGCGTCGGCTCCGCCGTGAGGTGAGCGTGCGGCCGGCGGCCATGGGAGCAATGGGACAGCGGGGCTGCGATGGCGTGCGTCTCCCAGGCCTCATCCGCCTCTTCGCTTCCATCCTTCTTCTGGTCGCCTTCATCTGCCTCCCAGTCCTCGTTCTCCTCCTCCCCCTCCTGCTCCTCCACCTCATCCTCCTCCGCCTCCTCCTCCTCCTCCACCTCCTCCGCCTCCTCATCAGTATCCCCCTCATCATCATCAGCATCCCCCTCCCTCTGACCTCTTGGACCCTCCCTCTGACCTGTTGGACTGGTCTGAGAACCGCGAAGGTCCTCATTACATCTGTGACCGACCCCAGGCGGCCGCTCAGGCAGCTACCAGGATCCCCCTCCCACATCGCCCTCCTTCCCCGCCTCCTCATTGGCGATAGCGCCAACGAGAATGCCGAGAACCATGAAGGCGGCGATGAACTGCCCATCAGGGTTATCTACATCATCCCTGTCTCTCTCTCTCTCTCTCTCTCTCTCTCTCTCTCCCTGCAAATATATATATATATACCTCTATCTGTATTGCTCTCTCTCTCTCTCTTGCTCGTTTTCTCTCTCTCTCTCTCTCTTGCTCGCTCTCTCTCTCTCTTTCTGTCTCTCTCTCTCTCTCTTTCTCTCAGCGCGTACCTCCATACACAGTTGGTACTCCCGAGGGTTGCGCGAAGCATCGAAAGAAAAAGGCAATGCAGTTCACCGAGTGGCAAACAAATAAGATCGTCGGCCAACCAAAGGGTTTTCCGTCGGCTTGCACGCACCCCATTGTGGCCTATGCGTGCAAGTGCCCTCGACGACGGACTCGTTTTCGAGCTTCGTTGTCAATAGCTGAAGCCTTCCCAGCCGGCATCTGTACAAACCCAAGCGTTAGCGCTGAGACAGCGACGTCGATATTTGCCCAGGCCCAAGGGGCAGGGACTGCAGTCGATATTCGCATGTTGTTGGTGGTGGCCGCAAGGTCGCGTGTTACACGTTCACCGTGTGACATGGCAATACTGCTTGATCATTCTTGGCAGTTCAAGGAGTTGGCAATTGCAGCCAATGCGTTGCTTGGTGTGCCTTCGCGCTTGTGCGTCGCGCATTGACCTCAGGGTATGATAGCAAGTAGAGGTATTCAACCAACGTTGGTGGTGATGCATCGTATAATGGTATCCTTCAGTTCCAAGCGTATGTTGGGCATACCTGAAGACTCACACTGACGCTTGACATTATGTTATGGCGACCACCGCATACAATCACATAGATTCCCCCGTACTGTAAAGTTCCAGGGAGACGTGGGTCGGGCTGTCAGCGTGAGCCCATCGACAGCACTCTGATGCAGATTACTATAGATCCCTCTCGTTCCTCATCCTGTTGTCAATGTCATCTCAGCGCGCGTCATGGGGCTGACCGAGCCCTGCCTGCGCCGAGCGTCGGAGCGCCAGATGGAGGGGCTGCGCCGTCTCCGACGAGGGCTCCACCCAACTAGGAGCGCGGTGCTGGGGGAGCCCGCCCGCCTGGCGGGCCGAGGGCGGCCGCGGAGCCGCTCCCGAGAGCGGCGCGAGGCCGCGGCGTCCGGCGAGCGGGGCGAGGGCGCTGCTTCGGACGCGGGGGGTAGGGGTGGGGCCTAAACCCGTGGTGCCTCCTGGGCGGGCAGCGGCCCTTTAGGCTTGCCTAAGGGGTGCCGTTGTCCCCGTTCGGCTCTTGGTTGCCCTGGTGCTCCCAGTTGTCGTGCGGGTCCAGGTTGCATCGCGGGCTTGGGTGCCTCCCCCTGCCCAGAGCGGGGGCTGTGCGACACACGCCGCCCGCCGAGGGGGGATCATCACCCTCACCATCACCATTACCATCACCATCACCATTGCCATTATCATAACCATCATCATCGTCATCACAACCACGATCACCACCGCAATCATCGCCATCGTCGTCGCACATCTATCTCTGTCTCTCCATACTTCTCCCTTGCACTGTCTGGACCTCTCTCTGTCCTCCCCCGTATCCTCGTCCCACCGATCTTGCCTTTCGTCCCTCCTCCCCAGCCCGCGCAAAACAAAACTGGAGCGACAACAGCGCTACCGCTGCCGTTCTCCCAGTGGGCGTCCTCCTGCAAGCCGCAGACCGACATGGCCCTGCCCGTGTCAGGCCTGCTGCTGAGGTAGGCCCCGCCGGTGATGCCCCTGCCAGTCATGGCCCTGTCGATCAACTCGGGCTCACCTCGGAGGACTCGGAGATCGCAGGCCGGCCGCCCGTCTCCATGGCATTCGATCGAGGCAGGGGGCGCCGTCGTATTGGCTGCCACGTTGGATGCTGTGCGCAACGTGCCTCCGAATGGCAGTTGCTACTGGGCTCGACTTGTCATGGGCGCTGCTTCTCTGTCACAAGAAGGCTCGAGCAAACTCACAAAACCTGGCACACTTCTGCCAGATCCACGGTGCGCTCCGCCGGACCCCGCCTCCGAAGAGATGTCCGACCTGACCTACCCCTTCTGACATCAACCTGTCCTACTGAGCTGGGCGCGCGTGCCTCTGTCCAGACACGCCGCAGAATGTAAGCACACAAACATGGAAAGAGCACCCTGCCGTCCTGCGTAAGCACGCGCTTGAAGCGCGCATCGGCGCAAACGAACACACACCCACACACACACACACACACTCGCACCATCGACTTTTGCAGAGAGCGCGCGCACGCGAACCGTGCCCGACGCGTGCGCAAACATCAGGCGGCACGTCACGTTCTAGAGCCACGGCGCTGCCAGAAGTCGTTAAAGGCTTAACGACTTCTGCCGTCCTTCGACTCGCGCTGGAGCGGCCGCGAAGTGCTCGAACTTTCCCTGGAGATCTCTGGATTTACCTGGATTTACCCAGATGTATCTAGATTTACCTGGATTTACCTCGATTTATCTGCATTTACCTGGGTTTATCTGGCTCGATTCTCACAAGTCGATTGGCGAAAAGTCGACAAGCCCTTAGGGAAGAAGGAGCGCCAGACAGGGAACGCAAAGGTCGCTCCAGGCCACGGCAGGCCTCGGCCGCGAGTGGGTTTTGCCCGACCTGGGGCTCCGAGGAGCGGCCCCGAGAGCCGGAGCCCATTTCCGGGGCCCAAAGGGGCCCTTCGCTCCTCGGGGGGCACGGAAGGGGGGGACAGCAAAGGTATACACCCTGCGAAATGCTTAAGAAATCATGGGTTAAGAAATTCATAGTCTCAGAAATTGAATAAAACCCAGAACTTCTATCAAAATCTTCGGATTTACATTGAAAAATTAAGAATCATCGAGACTCTGGACGAAAACTTAGGTTTTCTTAAGCATCGCCCAAGGTGTAGGGTAGAGAATCAGCTCACGTAGCTGATTTTCCCAGCGCCTCCCGGCGCCGGGAGGCGCCCGTGTATCGAGGAATGGGCCCGGCGGCGGGGCCGAAACCAGCTGCATGCAGCAGACTTCGTACCTCCCCCCCTTTCCCTATCTCCCCCCTTCGATCGGCACGAGTTCCGCGCCATGACTCTACCCAACAGGCCCTTGCACTGTAACAGGCGATGGGAGGGCAGGGGACAGCCGATGCAGGACCAAAGAGAGCCTCGGGCGGGGAGGGGGGGAGCACTGGAGAACGCTGCAGGAGCAAGCTGCGTCTGACAGGTGGAGTTATCGGGAGTGGGCCCACTGTGGGCACACGCAAGGAGCAGGTGCGCGATGTGTAAAGTAATGGCCCATGCGTATGAACACACACACACACACCTAAACATCTATATATATATATATATATACACACATACATATATGTTTTATCTAACACCAGGAAGCCGACAGGGATGGGCCACCACCACCACCCATAGAATCTGGAAGGCCCCAGGGGTCCCCGAGGTTCTCCTGGGCCGTCCCCGGGGGCCCCAGAACGGACCGAGAATGCTCCAAGAGGCGTCGGAGACGGTCCACGAGGGCCCCGAGACGCCCAAAAATCGCTCCAAGACTCCCAAGATGGCTCCAAGATGGCCCAAGAGGCCTCCAAGACATCCCACCCAAGAGGCCAGCATCGTCAAATTCGTACAGGAAAACCAAAAAATAGAAACTACGACTTTTCGGCCATCACGGCGTGGAAGACGGCCCAAGAGGCCCCCAAGCCCGCCCCAAAACGGCTCCAGAAGCTCCCAAGGGGCCCCCAAGACGGCCCAGGAGTCTCCCAAGACGGCCCAAGAGGCGCCCAAGACGGCCCAAGAGAGCCCCAAGACGCCGCAAAACGGGCCCGAGAAGGGGCAGCCCGAACCGAAAATGCCACCCTTCCACCCCAAGCGGCCTCCAAGAGGCCCGGAGAGGCTTCCAAGAGGCCCCAAGAGGCCCCCAAGAGGGCCCCCGAGAGGCCCCCAAGACGCCCCGAGAGGGCCCAAAACACCCCCAAGAGGCTTCCAAGCTGCTCCAAAAAGACCCCCGAAAAGCCGACCAAGAGATCCTACCGAACATCCAAGAGGCCTCATACCCACAACCTCGGCACGGTGGTGGGATGGGCCGAAGGCCATTCGAGAGAATCTGGAAAGCCTTGGGGGTCCCCGAGGCTCTCTCTGGCCCGCCCGCGGGGGCCCCAAGGGCCCCAAGGCTTCTCTGGCACTTGGAACTCGCGTGCAGCGTCCCAGACCACATCCGTGGCCTCGACAAGCCCCGACGACCACGAGCGCTCGTCGACGAGCCAGCGACCACCATGGGTTCGACGACGGTGACGACGACGACGACGACGACGAACTTGGCGTCGCCGCCGTTGTCGAACCGCGCACACCCCTTCCACCACCCCGCGTGCTTTGCCACTTCTCGCAGCCCCCCTTGCCTCCACACGTAGCTGCGCTTCGGCCCCATACGCCCGTGTGTCCTCCGCCCCCTCGCCTCGCACACAGTGCACTAGAGCAAGACTTTACAGCGAAGCGCAGCGAGCTTCAAGTCTTCTGTACATCTATACATATACACGCAAACATACACACATATATATATATACACATACATATATATATATATCTATATATATATATATATATACCCGGGTGAGGTGCATGTACGGGTATTGGCACACATGGTGGTGTGGACATTCAATCTCATGTATCAGGGGTTGCATATACGTGTCGGGAAAGGTATAAGCACACGGCATACGCATGAAAAAATCGCAATGATGGTTGGCCCATCTCTTCTTTGTTTCCCAGGGCATCGATCCGCTAAAATGCCCATTTAGCTGGGGCATGCAACCAAGGCCTCACGTACCCCGTATGACGGCAGCAGTTGGCTGGAGGGCAGACGCGACAACTGGAGGCCACGTGCGAGAGACTGACAATGGAAAGATCTAAGGAACAGCTTAGCTACAGTCGGGAACTTTTGCTTAGCGTGTCGCGGCGGCGGCCCCGGCGACACGCTATCCCCTGAAAGCGGATAGCGTATCGCTCCGCTCCGCAGGGCGGGAAGCTCGAGAAAGCTTAGGACGTTGACGCAAGGGGACCAGGAAGTGGATGGCGTGTCGGGCCGAAGAGCAGTGGGGTCGGAAGCCGCGGAGCGTGACACGTAACGCTAAGCCAAAGTTCCGGACCGCAGCTCCTTCCTCCGCCATACGTCCCTCCTCCCTGCCGCTCAGGAGCACACGCAGGCGGTCCCCGAGGCCGATCTTGGTATCGGGGCCGTCTTTGTGCGGTCTGAGGCTCCCCTCGGGCAGCACTGCCCCTTGGAGTATTACGATACCGTCTGGCAGTCCAGGTAACGTTCCAGAACGCCGTTGCAGCCTCATGAGCGCGGCCATGAAAGCGGCTTCAGGCACTTTTCGCGTTTCAGTATTTCCCATGGGGGGCCCTCAGAGCTCTTGGCCATGGCTGTGGAGCTCTGTTGGGCCGTCTTGGGCCCCTCCAGGAGTCCAAGACGGCCCGAGGGCCCCCCCAAGATTGGCCCGAGACTGCCGCAAGAGTGCGCCGACACGGCCTTGAGGCCCGAGGAGGCGGCCCCACGTTTATTTTTGTTTTGCGGCGAGCCTCTTCGAGAGGGCTCGGGAGAACCAAAGCGGACAAGACGGGCCCGAGACCCCCACCTGCCCCCAGAGGTCTTCCAGCAGCCCCGAAGAGGTCACTGGTCACCCCGAGAGGGACCCAAGAGGCTCCAAGAAGCCTCCGAAAAGTCCCCCAGAGGCAGCCCAACAACAACAACAACATAACGTTACAGTCTCGCCAGGCTACAATGGCATACCGACGCTTAACAGACAGCACCAAGCTGATTGTACTGAGCCTGTTCGGGCCAGCTCGGCAGAGCTATAACGCATGCATTCCGATGCTGCGCGGGCACCGCGTCGAGGTTTACCGCATGCAGCTTGATAGGTTCCAGATTGACTCAAACTAGGTGGCTCCAGCATGTGTCCAAGATGACTCCAAGGTGGTAGAAAGCAGCCCAATTGACAAACATGTTGAAAAACAGTTGTTGTGGTACAGTGTGCATCCTCGGGCAGGTGGACGGGGCACAACTATATGATACCAGAGAAAAACCCAATCAGAATTTGGGGGGGGCTATGGGGCTTTAGGGCTTTAGGGCTATGGGGCTATAGGGCTATAGGGCGATGTGGCCATAGGGATATAGGGCTAGAAGCCTTTAGGGCTATGGGGCTATAGGCTGTAGGGCTTTAGGACCATATGGCTATAGGGCTATAGGGCTTTAGGGCTATAGGGCTATAGGGCTATGGGGCTATGGGGCTATTGGGCTATTGGGCTATGGGGCTATCGGAGGTGAGGGGGTGAGATCGAAGTGGAACGGCGAGCCCCCCACCGGGAAATCGGTCTCGGTTTCGTGTTCGTGCGTGCCGTGCGTGCGAGGCGAAGCTGCGTGGGCGGGCGAGAAAAAGTCTCCTGTGGCTGAGGCGCGCTCGGACCAAATGTTTCTCTTCCTGGGCGCGGGGCCCCGCGGTGTCCCGCCGGTGTCCCGCGGTGTCCTCCTGTGGCTGAGGCGCGGCCGGACCAAATGTTTCTCATCCGGGGCGCGGGGCCCCGCGGTGTCCCGCCGGTGTCCCGCGGTGTCCCGCGGTGTCCCGCGGTGTCCCGCGGTGTCCCGCCGGTGTCCCGCGGTGTCCCGCGATGATGATGATGATGATGATGATGATGATGATGATGATGATGATGATGATGATGATGATGATGATGATGATGATGATGATGATGATGATGATGATGATGGTGATGATGATGAGATGATGATGATGGTGTCCCGATGAAGATGATGATGATGATGTTGATGATGGTGTCGATGATGATGATAGTGTCCCGATGATGAGGATGACGATGCTCATGATGATTATGTTGATGATGATGACGATGATGGTGTCCCGATGATGATGATGATGATGATGATGATGATGATGATGATGATGAAGATGATGATGATGATGATGATGATGCTGATTCCGATGATGTTGGTGATGATGATGTTGATGGAAATGGTGTCCCGGCGATGAAGATGTTGATGATGATGATGTTGATGATTATGGTGTCCCGATGATGATGCTGATGATGATGGTGATGATGATGGTGATGAGGATGCTGTCCAGGGTGATGATAATAATGATAATGACGATGTTGATGATGATGTTGTTCATGATGACGATGGTGCCCCAATAATGATGATGTTGTTGATGATGATGATGTCGATGATGATGATGATGATATGATCGTGATGACGGTGTCCCGAGCATGATGATGATGATAATGTTGATGATGAGAACGATGGTGATCATGATGGTGTCCCGATTACGATGATGATTCTGATGATGCTGATGATGATGACGATGACTGTGTCCCGATGATGATGATGATGATGATGTTGATGATGATGTTGACGATGTGATGATGATGGTGATGCTGATGATGTTGTCCCGATGATGGTGCTGACGTTGATGATGATGTTTATGATGATGATGATGATGATGATGATGATGATGATGATGATGATGATGATGATGATGATGACGGTGCCCTCATGATGATGACGATGTTGGTGATGATGTTGATGTTGATGATGTTGATGATGATGACGTTGATTGTGAGAGCGATTGTGATATCGATAGTGAGATCGATATTGAGACCGAATGTGAGATCGATTGTGTGATCGATTGTGAGACCGATTGTGAGATCAATTGTGAGATCGATCGAATGAGATAGATCGAGTGAGATCGATTGTGAGATCGATCGAGTGAGATCGATCGAGCGAGACCGATAGTGAGATCGATACTGAGATCGATAGTGAGACCGATCGAGTGAGACGTTGGTTCCCCCCCCCGAACCTCCTTATCACCCGAAGGGTGGTCGTATAGGTACGGCTATAGGGCTATAGGGTTATAGTGCTATAGGGATATATGGCGATTGGGCTATTGGGCTATAGGGATATAGGGCTATTGGGCTAGGCACCCCCGGGCACTTCTGGGCACCCCGGGCACCCGGGCACCCCTGGGCACCCGGGCACCCCCGGGCACCCCCGGGCACCCCCGGGCACCCGGGCACCCGGCCCCGGCCACCGAAATCGGCCACACACCTGGGCACCCGGGCACCCCCGGGAACCCCCAGGCACCCGGGCACCCGGCCCCGGCCACCGAAATCGGCCGCCCACCTCACCTCAGCTTTAGATCCGCTAGGACCCCTACAGAGGCAAGCTCTGATTGGGGAACAAGGAAGGAGCAAGTAAGCTTGCAGCACTAGGAGCTGCGAGAGTGGTGCAGGTATGGGTGTGGGCATACGTGCAGTGAAGAGCTGAGAAAGAACGATGCAGAGGCGGGGACAGAAGCGGAGGCAGGAGTGGAGGCGCTGGAGGCCGGGGTGGAGGCGGACGCGAAGACGCGGAGGCAGAACCCAGGAGGCGGGAGGTCGAGGGGGGGAGGCAGGAGGTGAAGGCAAGCCAGGCTTTCGAGCGTCCTGCCCCGCCCCCCCCCCGGCCCGAGGCTATATCTCGCCCTGGGCCCACCCGCGCCGCCGGCGAAGAGGAGAGGAGGAGGAAAGGAGGAGGAGGAGGACGAGGACGAGGACGAGGAGGAGGAGGAGGAGGAGGAGGAGGAGGAGGAGGAGGAGGAGGAGGAGGAGGGAGAGGAGGAGGAGAAAGAAAAGGAGGAGGAGGAGGAGGAGGAGGAGGAGGAGGAGGAGGAGGAGGAGCGCCGCGCTCACAGGACCACGGACACCACGAAGAGCGGGCACACGCTCGCCAGGGCGCGGAAGCTCCACCCGTGCAGGGTCGCCAGCTCGTGCCGGCTCTCCCACAGCGCCGAGCGCGAGTCGTACTGCACGGCCGACGAGGTGTGCTCCAGGGTCCAGCAGGCGGCGGTGTCGGAGCAGATGCGGAGGACCACGGCCCCCGCCCCGCGCGCCGCCAGCTCCCTGCCCGGGAGCCGGTGCAGCGCGAGCGCGGGCACGAAGAGCAGGGCCAGCGCCAGCGCCACCGTGCTCACGAGCAGGTGCGTCAGGAAGGTGACCTTGCGGTCCTGGAGCAGGTACACCGCCTGGCCGCCCCGCGCGGCCTGCGCCGCCGGCGTCCTGCGCCGGCACTCCACCAGGGCCTCGTTGGACGCCCGAAATGGGCACGGAAACAATGGGCACAATGCCCAACAGCAAATGTTGTCCCGAACCAACAGCGGCCGCTGTTGGGCAGGCGGTCTTCTGCCTCAAATGGGCACAGGCCGCGGCGGCGCGGACAGCGAGTCCTGTTCAAAATGAACGGGAACTGCTGCTGGGCATTGTACCCAGTCTTTCAGTACCCATTTCAGGCGTGCAGAGCCTCGTCGTACTCGTCCAGCAGCAGCGACACCCGGGGGCTCATGGGGCCGCCGCCCGGCAGGGAGGGCGCCCGCTCCTCCACGGGCTCGCCGCCCGCGGCCGCGCCGCCGGCCGCGGGCGCCGCGCCCGGCGGGCCCGCGGCCCACGTCGAGGCGCGGTCCTGGGAGAGCCACCGAAGGGGCCCTGGGACACACAAATAAACACACACACACGAATGAAAAGATTCCCCATATTTTCCCATATCTTCTGGGTTTTTGTCTTCCCCCCCCACTTCCCATATTTTCCCATATCTTCTGGGGAATCGATGATTAATTGTGTCTGTGTGTTTCTTTCCCTCCTGAGCGACGGGGTGCCGACACCGCGGGCTCGCTGCGGAACCTCTCCCCGGGTGCGTCCTTACCAGAACGGGCTGCGTGGCCAGCGACCCCTGACCCACAAGACGTGACGGTCCACGCGGGCCATCCACCAGCACCTCCCCGTCGCTGCGTTGCCAAGTATGGGCCTCGTCTGCAGCGCAGAGCGGAGGGGGGTAGGAAGGGGCATGCGACTCCCTGACAACCACATTGCCCCAATGTGTGGCCGCCACGATGGCCGCGGCGATCTCCGAAACCGACCCGCATACTTGCGTCGGGGTCGGAGATCACGCAACGAAGAACTTCGAGGCGAGTCCACCCGTGGCGGCGAGGGCCTCCCAGGAGGCCCCAGAGAGGGCGAAAACGCCAGGAAAGGCAGCGGTGTCGGTACCATCTCTCGGCGGCTCCGAAGAGTGTGGTTTGCAAAGGGTGTGGCTTGCAACCCGCACCCTGGGGGGCACCCTGGGGTGCGGGCGAAGACCTCGACAGAGCTCTCCGCCGAGTCCCGGGGAGGCCCGACGAGGATCGTGTCGTGCCCCTGAAGGCCCCAACGATGCCGATCGTAAACCACACCCCGGCGTACCCTCACCCGTCGTGCTTTCGCGCCGCCAGAAGATGTCCATATCCACTATGTACAGCGGGATCGTGCCCTGGGGTCTCGGAGAGCAGTAGATATGGATATCTGCCCGCCCACGCGGGCGCGTAGATATCCACATCCACCACTCCTGGAGATCCCAGGCCACGACCCCGCGGCAGTGGATATGAACATATTCTGGCGGTGGAACGTTGCATAGAGGCCTCTTGGATAGGGTCCGAGTAGATGGGGGCGGAGGATCGCGCCGCATCGCCGATGCATCGGCGATGCGCTTGCGGCGTCGGCCATGCATCGGCGACGACGGCGTGGAGATAATTGGGCCCCACGTCGAGCCGCATCGCCGATGCATCGCCGCTGCATCGGCGATGCGGCGCGATCCTCCGACCCCCTCTAGTCCGACCCCATCTGGGAGACCTAGAGTGGAACTGTTTGGCGGCGCGCAGAAGGGGGGCAGGAGGAGGGGGGAAGGCTCCTTCGAAGAAGGCTGCTTCTTAGGAGGCGCCCGCGCCTTCTCAGAAGCAGGGGTGCTTCTAAGAAGCCTTCCCCCCTCCCCCGCACCCCCCTCTGCGCGTGGCCGACCTGCGCAGTCGCCGACCTTTGAGCAGGGACCGACCGTCTCGGCATTCCTCTAGCCCTTCCACGAAAAATGTTCTGAGAACCCAACATGTTCTTAGAACAGATACCCGATGAGTGATAGAACAAGACAGTCCCAACCAGAAATGTTCTAGGATCATTTCGTGGGAACCACAAAAGGTTCTTAGAACATTGTTTGGTAGGACTACACGCACGCCAGGACGCTCCGCCACTGCTTGAGACCCGAGGTCCTGGGCCCGGGGCAGCAGGGGCTCTGCCTCTGGCTCGGGCGGCGCCGGCGGCAGCCCGCCGAGGAGAGCCGCCACCAAGCCGACGGGGCGGTCAGGGCAGAAGCTCGGCGACCAGTGCTCGGCCTCCGCCGGCTTCGTGGGGAGGTGCAGCCGCCGCCTCTGCAGCGCGTCCAGCGTGTAGGCGAAGAGCACGTCCTTGGACGCACAGGAACAAGCGAGTACGATATGTATGTGTATACATGTGTATATGCATATAGATGCGCATATATGTATATCCTCCTCGGAGGCGCGCGTCCGACCCGAACATATAGTAGACCCATCTTGTACTAGATCGCCTCCCGAGCGCTGTGGCCAGAAA
This sequence comes from Prorocentrum cordatum, assembly GCA_963575745.1. Classification (NCBI taxonomy): domain Eukaryota; class Dinophyceae; order Prorocentrales; family Prorocentraceae; genus Prorocentrum; species Prorocentrum cordatum. Next base: position 3,750 of record CAUYUJ010020587.1, on the reverse strand, counting down.
GCGCCCGCCACGACGCATACACTAGAAGATTTCTCGGTGCTGGCGTCGCCCCTGGGGGGGCAACGAACACATAGTATTAATATGTTGGGGTGACGCCGGCGTCCAGCGCCGCGCCGGTCGCCGCCGCGGTCCAGAACAACCCCCTCATGGGGGCGGCCAGCAGTATAAATGTGTACGGGACCTCGAGGAACATCGCCAGCGCGAAGACGAGGTCGGAGTGCAGCACCAGCGTGTCGAGGGAGGAGCCCCGCCCGCCGGAGAGGTCCGGCAGGAGGTCGCTGGAGCTGCCGCCGGCCGCCTGCGCCAGGAGCATGCGCGCGAGGGTCCTTGCCAGGGGCAGCACCTCGGGAGCGGCCAAGAGGGGGGCGTCCAAGAGGGGGGGTGCAAATCATGGCCCGAGGCGTGTGCGCGGCCCAGCGGTGGGCCAGGGAACGCAATGAAATAAGAGGAGGCGCCATATAAAGTCTGGGGGAATATCATGGCCCACGCCATGATATCCGGCCCCCCCCTAGTCATCACCCCCCTCTTGGCCGCCCCCGAGCACCGTGGCCAGGAAGACGGTGGGGACGGTGAGGCCCCCGTGGGCCGCCACGCCGCGCTGCGCCACGAGCACCAGGGCCAGCGTCGCGCCGCAGAGGAGCGTGAGCGAGGCGCTGTAGGCGAAGCCGCCCATGAGCGCGGCCGTGGCTCGCTCCTCCGCAGGAGGAGGAGGAAGAGAAGGAGGAGGAGGAGGAGGAGGAGGAGGAGGAGGAGGAGGAGGAGGAGGAGGAGGGGGAGGGAGGAGAGGAGGAGGGGGGAGGAGGATGAGGAGGAGGGAGGAAGGAGGGAGGAGGAGGAGGAGGAGGAGGAGGAGGAGGAGAAGGAGGAGGAAGGAAGGAGGAGGAGGAGGAGGAGGAGGAGGAGGAAGAGGAGGTCCTTCGCCTCGCGCCCCACCATGCTCGCGCCCGCGTGCAGCGCCTCGAACAGCGCCTCCCTCAGCCCGAGGCAGGTAGCCGAGAGGAGCAGGCAGCCCAGCGCGTCGTGGCGGCAGACTTTCAGGCAGAGCAGGGCCTGCGCCACGCAGACGGGCGCGGCGAGCGACCAGAAGCGCCAGCAGGCGACCCGGGACCAGCTGCGCTCGGCGCAGAAGGACGTGGCCTCGAACAGGACGAAGCCCGCGCCGAACAGAGCCCCCACTGGCACGGGTGGGCGGGAGGCGGAGCCCCTCCTCGCGGCGGCCAGCGGTGCGACCACGAGCAGCGCAAGGGGCAACACCGTGGCGGCGACAAGCCAGTTGTATCCTACCACGGAACAGGCGTAGCGTCGCAGCAGCCGGAGTCTGCCAATGTCCTTCGCGGCCATGGGCCTCTCGGGCCGGGGGCCGCAAAGGACCTTCGGTCCAGCGCTGGCCGCGGGCACGGCCTGTCACGGGGACCGACGGCTGCCCCCAGCGCGCGGGGGCGACAAGCTTCGATTTACGGCATTCGGTTCGGGGTGGCTCGGTACGCGCGCCAGGGCCCTAGGCTTGAGCCCGGGTCTTGAGCCAGATTGGGCAGGTGTTGGAACGTTGCCCTGCACGGCGGTGGGAAGACAAAGGCTGGAGGGCAGTCCTGATGACTGTCTGACGACCCCTCCACTTGCTTGCGAGCGTAGAAAAATATATACCCCACTACGGCCGAAATACCTTTCACGATCGCCACCACAGCTCTTCCTGGACACAGTCCCGACGGGGCCAACTCCGGCCCCGATGACGACGAGGACTGCCTAGGCGGGCCCGTCACAGGCGCATAAGGCAGTGAACGTGAAGGGCGGCATCCCCCTCCTCGTCCTCCTGGAAGGGCGTCTGGGCACAAAGGCGACAGCACTGCGAGAGAGCAAGGCTGCTCGCACTCTCCAGGGGTGGGACTCACCCTTTTCGTTGTCCGACAGCCTCCCGCATGGCCGCCAAATCAGAAGGCTCTGACGGCCCTCCAAGAGGGCCCCCAAAGAGTGCCCGTGTCTCCTCCTCCTCCTCCTCCTCCTCCTCCTCCTCCTCCTCCTCCTCCTCCTCCCTCCTCCTCCTCCTCCTCCTCCTCCTCCTCCTCCTCCTCCTCCTCCTCCTCCTCCTCCTCCTCCTCTCCTCCTCCTCCTCCTCCTCCTCCTCCTCCTCCTCCTCCTGACCCTGCTCCTCCTTCTTCTCCTTCCTCCTCCTCCTCCTCCTCTCCTCTCCTCCTCCTCCTCCTCCTCCTCCTCCTCCTCCCCTCCTCCTCCTCCTCCTCTCCTCCTCCTCCTCCTCCTCCTCCTCCTCCTCCTCCTCCCTCCTCCTCCTCCTCCTCCTCCTCCTCCTCCTCCTCCTCCTCCTCCTCCTCTCTCCTCCTCCTCCTCCTCCTCCTCCTCCTCCTCCTCCTCCTCCTCCTTCTGCCCCATCCCGTTTCACCACACACACACACACCACTTCCTGGCATGATATGGCCTGGCGCCATGCAGCGACACAGGGCGCCGCACGCCATGGCGCCGCCGGGGGCCGAGGGTGCACTGCGCATGGCGGCACCGCACGGCACCACTGCACGGCGCCAAATCGCAACCAGCTAGCGCCACTGCGCTGCGCATGGCACCCACGGTACCACTGCACGGCGCCTCCGGCGCCGCGCCCCGCGCGCCAAGGAGAGGGACCCAGCGCCGACTGGAGAAATCCGCGCGGCGCTGCGAAAATTGAATCTAAATGTCCGCCACCGTGCCTGCATGATGGGCGTGTTAGAATACTCGTCTGTTGCCTGAAGTTCTCGAATATTTGATAGGGCCGCGCACCCACCCCCCTCGCCCACACATCGTTCGAAAATCGTCCCCTCTGAAATTGTGTTCCAGCGGCCTCCTCGGCCTCCAAACAACCAGTCTGACCTCCAGGACGGCATCGTAGACTGTCAAGACGACACCAAAACAACTCTAGATGGCCCACGACGGCTCATCAAGCCCTGAAGACAGCCTCAAGACGGCCCGAGAGGCTCCCAAGACGGCCCAAGAGGGCTCCAAGAGGCCCTCCAGGAGAACCCGAGGAGGCCCAAACCATTGATGTCCCCTAGGTGTTCGAAAAAGTGTTAGGTTCTCGCATGTTTGGGTCTCCGACCGCCCAAGACGGCCCCTGGGGCTTCCAAGATAGCTCCAAGACAGCCAGTGAGGGCCCCACGCGGGCCCCGAGTCGGCCGAAGAGAACCCCCAAGTTCGCCCAAGAGGCTCCCAAGAGGGCCCCAAGACGGCCCTAACGCGCTCCAGGGAGCGAGGGAGGGGAGGACGGAGGAGGCCAGGGGCCTCGCGGCCCCCGCCCAGTGCCCGCAAGGTGTCGGGGAACCCGCGGTACGGCGGCGCGGAGCAGAACGACTACGATGGGCGGGGCCGCGGGGGGGGGGGGGGGGGGGGGCACGAGCGGCGTGGTGGGCGCGAGGTTGGGACGGGGCCGCCCGGGGGGAGGGAGGGACGTCTGCCTCCCCTCGTCGTGCCGACATCATGGCTGGAGGCTTTTGGGGAGGCCCCAAAAACGGCCTCAGAACGCGTCAGACGGGCCAATCGTCCCCCTAAGACGGACCGAGAGTCCCCAAAAGGCTCCCAAGAGGCCCCAGGAGGATCACAGGGGGCTCCCAAGAGACCCCCCAGGAGGCTCCGAGGAGGCCCCACGAGGCCCCTAGAGGGCCCAAAGAAGCTTTTGTCCCTCAGCGTCCTCAATTAATCCTCAAACGTTTCCTCCTCCTCCTCCTCCTCCTCCTCCTCCTCCTCCTCCTCCTCCTCCTCGGAGCCCTC
>CAUYUJ010020586.1:0-150000 GCA_963575745.1 Prorocentrum cordatum | reverse complement strand
GATCCTGGCGTCTCATTGTTTTCTAGCCATGCGTTTTCGGATATGCTTTTTCTGGCCCTGGGACCCTCACAGATCGATCAGGCTCAGAAAATGGAGCAGAGAAATTGGGCCTAGGACTCCCGCCGTGATTTTGCACGATGTTGCAATTTGTACATTGTTTCGCTACGTCGGATCGCAGGGGTTAGCAAGAGCTCATGAGCAAGAATGGCTTCGGTAAGGAGTCCTTGGTCAGCAGTCCTTTGGTGAGGGATCCTTAGCGAGGGTGCTTGTTGCACGCATTCGTTAGCAATAGCTAATTTGTAAGAACGCCTGCATCAAGGAGTCCTTAGTATGCATTTCTTCAGTGAGGTATCCTCAGTGAGGGTGCTTGTCGCACGCATTCGTTTGCAAGAGTTCATTAGTAGAAACGCCTGCATCAGTGAGTCATCAGTAAGGATTCCTTTAATAGTGAGGGATCCCTCGTGAGGGTGCTTTGCGCACGCATTCGTGAGTAAGGATGTCATTGTCAAGGAGTCCTTGGTAAGCATCCTTTTCAATTCGGATTCCGTAGTGCGGATGACGACAGTAAGGGCCTCTTCTGTAAGGATCACAGCAGAAGGGGTGTTTTAGTCATGCGTCATGTAGTAAGTGTTCCGTAGCGAGGATGCTTTTAGTAACGGATTTGGGGTAAGGCTGTTTTTAGTAAGGCCGTCTTATTGAGCATGTTTTTATTAAGGATCCCCGCAGTAAGGATTCCTGCCGCAAGGACTCCGAACTAAGACTGCATCTGGCAGGGCATATGTTATAATAATGCCTTCGACTTGAAAAAGGATGCCTTTGCCAGTCTTTGTGTTCGGGGGGCAGCACAAATGAACAAAGAAACAGCGTAACAGCCCACCAGCCAGGTGGTCGTTTGTTTATTGATTATTTTGCCGATCGGCGTGGGTCCCCAACCCCCCCTCCCTTCCCCCCCTCCTGGAGTAGATCTTGGCTGTTTTTTGCCGCCTGCTTCGAGCGGGTGGAATCTCCCCCAGAGGCAGCACTCCTGCAAACAGTCGCACTAAGCAGAAGTCTGGAGCCAGACCCCCCCCCTTCCCCCCCCTTTTCTGCCCGATGTCGAAACGCCGAATCAGAAAACGCTGACCAGCCATCCACCACTGAACTGCGGCTGAGGGCTCGGGAGAGGTCTCCGCGGACGGACGGACGGGAGGTGTGCGGATGCCTCGAGGAACGCTGAGGTCGTGGCTTGGGCCCCCGCGCATCCGCACCCTTGACATGGGAGAGCGAAGAAACGGCGAGACCACCCCCGAATAATAGACATAACGCATTGTTAGAATCGAAGACGGAGAAACGCCATGAACAGAAATTGCTGGCGTTCCGGGAGGGGGGGTTCGACCCCGAACCCGCTGACACTACACAAGTCGCACAGCACAGATGCACCACCTGTATACGCACACACCCATGGGAGATCCCGGCCCCACGGCCCCAGGCCCCCCCTCCCCGCCCCGGGGCGCTCTCTGGGCCGCCCTCTGGCGCCGCTCCCCAAGCGGCCACGATAGCCTCTGGGCACCGGGGAAGCTCCCACGACGCTCTCAGCTTGCCCCAAGAGCGCTCCAAGACGGCAGCACGTGACATCCCAACAGCTCACGAGACGCCCCGATAGCCCCAGGAGGCTCCTTAAGACAGCCTCGCGAGGCCAAAAATAGTCGAACTCTTGAGGGTTAACGTGCATTCTCACCACATTCATTTCTTCAGTCTTCACAGCGTCGAAGAGAGCCCAAGAGACCCCCAAAGTCGCCCCTGGACGGCCAACGAGGGCCCCAAGGAGGTCCCAAGACGGCCCAAGATGGCCTCAAGACGGCCCAATAGTTGGGCCCCCAAGACAGCTCAGGAGGGCCTCAGAAGAGCTCCAAGAAAGGCCCACGACGGGGAACCCGAGCTGAGATTTCGAGCCCTCCGCCCCAATATAACCCCCGAGGCCGCCCGGAGGCAGGAGGCCCTCCCAAGAGGCGCCGAGGCGCTTCAGTCCAGCCCGGCAGGCCAGGAGGCTCCCAGAGGGCTCGGGCGCCGGCGCGCGCGCCTGACAGGAAGGGAAAAAACACACAGACACAATCAATCGTCGATTCCCAAGAAAATATAGGAAAATATGGGAATTGGGCGGGAAGGCAGAAACCCAGAAAATATGGGGGAAATACGGGGAATCCTTTTACTTGTGTGTATTTACTTGTGTGTACTTGGGCCCCTTGAGCCTCGCCAGCTCGGGCGTCACCATAGGGGGCCGATGCCGCTACTCCCCAGAGCTCTCCTGGGGTGCGTGCTGACCGAGATTTCGACGCGAACCCAACCGTGGTGACGAGAGCCTCCCAGCCCCAAGAGGCGAAAGCGAGGCAAGGGCAGCAGCATCGGTGCCTCCCCCCCGCTAAGCTTGGTGTATGCTTCGAGCCCCGGAGCCAGAGACCCCACCTTTCTGAAGCATGTTCCGAGCCGCTTCGATCTGTGATGGCCTTGGGGTCCGAGATAGGGCAAAGTCGCCGGGCGTGAGTAGAATCAGGAGGAGGGAACACACACAGACACAATTAAACGTCGACTCCCAGGAAAGTATGGGACAATATGGGAAGTGGGGGCGAAGATGAAAATCCAGAAACTATTATAAAGCATTGGGAATATTGTTATTTGTGTCTGTTGATTTATGTGTCCCTGGGCCCCTTTATAGAAGCACGACGCCAGGATCTCAGGCCTGGTGCAGGAATTCGAGCCCCTCCCTATGGCGGAAAACACGGAGGCCTCGCGCGGCGCGCAGAAGTCGTGTCATCCTTTCTGCACGTCTGCTCCGCAAGAGATGGGTCGACGTTCGCGCGGCGATACTCCGACATAAATCTGAGGTGCATACATGAAAATGTACATACACAATCAAGCAGTGGCGAATCGTCCTGGCGTGCCTATAGGCCAACCAAACAATGTTCGAAGAACCTTTTGTGGTTTAGACGAATTGTTCTTAGAACATGTCTGGCTGGGACTGTCTTGTTTTAACACATTGGGTTGAAATTATCAGAACACTGTTTATGTTTTTGTTCTTCTTGAACAGTTTGGGTGTCTAAGCACATGTCGTGGTAGGCCCATAGGAATGCCTGGACGGTCGGCCCCTGCTCACCATAAACACATGAATAAAGCCGGGGTGCCGGGCGCCTGGGGCCGGGGCGGGGACGTCTTCGGGGGTTTTCTGCCCCATTTGTGCCCACGACATGATGGACCCATTAACTGGGGCCTCGTGTGCTTCCCCCCGCCGCTCAAAATTGCCCCGGAGGCCACCGAACAGCGACCAGAGCGGCCTGGCAGGGCCGACGGAGCCCGGATATTGCTTCAAGACGGCTCAAAAGGCCCCGAAGATGCTCTGAGGAAGGCCCCGAGATGCGCCGCCCCGAGAGGGCACCAGGAGACCAAAATCGTTTCATCCCGAGGGAAGCGAACATTTCTAGCACATTCGCACTCTGGGTTTTAACGGCGTCCAGAGCGGCCCAAGAGGCCCCACAAATCGCCTCAAGACGGCCCAAGAGGCTTTCAAGAGGGCCCTAGGACGGCCCCAGAGGGTCCCAAGACGGTCCACCGCCCAAGAGGCCCCAAGAGGAATCCAAGAGGTGGAATTCGAATTGACATGTCGAGCCCTCCGCCAGGAGTGGGCCCCCGAGAAGCCAGAAGAAGTTTCAAATTCGTCCGTAGCAATGTCGGCTCAAGGAGCCGTCCAGCCCAAGCCTGGTTGGGGGCATGGTGCGTTCCCATTTCGTCCGAGCCCTGTCGAGCACAAATGTACGGATAAGCTTTTGAGTAAGGCCATCGGCGGGCGCGAATTCGTCATCTTGGATGCCGGCCGGTCCTGGCGCTTGCAAGAAGTGCTCAGCTGGATCCCTTGGGAAGGTGGGAGGCAGGTCCGCAGGTGTCGCGCCTTCTTGGGAGAGGTGGAGCTCCGCGGGAGCGACGCTCTGAATGACAGTGGCGTGACCCGGGCACTCTTCGCAGCGTCCACGTGCGGAGGCGCGGCGGAGAGCTGGTCCCCCGCGCCAGGGAGCCGCTTGCGCGTTCTGGCCGGCCACGGAGCACACCTCAAGGGCTCCCACGAGGGCGCGAAGTTATTCGCGCTTCGCGGTCCTCGTTCCTTCTCCCCCTCCTCCTCGTCCTCCTTTTCTCCCTTTGGGGGGGCGGCGCGAGAGCGCGAAGTTATTCGCGCTTCGCGGAGCGCGAGGCGCGAAGTTGGGAGCCCTAGACACCTGCAAACGGCCACGCTCTGGCCCGATCGTCTGTGTTCGGGGGCGGCAAAGAGGGGGGTGATGACCAGGGGGGGGTGGATATCGTGGCGGGGGCCATGATATTTCCTCAGATTTCATGGCGCCTCTCCTTATTCCATTGGACACCCCCCTCTTGGCCGCTTCCGATGTGTGTGGTGGCTGCGTCTGCGGATGGAACTCCGAAGATCTGGTCCGTTTCGCCAGGGGAGTGCCTCCGCACTCTGGAGGGCAGCGCTGGCCAGATGGCATTCCGCAATGGTTCGCCGAAGCGGCAGCGAGGTAGTGGCTGTCTCCATTGACGGCGCGACGAAAGCGCGGTCCACCGCGCCAAGGGAGTGCTTGTGCACGCTCGGGGTTGAAGAGGACAAAGTGGGCAGCGCAATATTTTCGTCCACTGGGCAGGAGGTCGTGACAATATAACAACTTGTAGCACCGCATAATTGGTTAATCTCCTCGGGAGCATGTCTGCGCGCGCTATCGCGCGAGTAGTAAGTAAAAGGCGGCGTGTTCTCGAGCAGCGGCCAGGCGATGCTGGCCCTCTCGCGTGGCGGGCTTGCCAACGATGTGGTCAGCTGTTTCTGGGGAGTGCCTGCGCGGTCCTGGCGCCAGAGGGCTTGGATGAGCGGCTCTATGCCGCACTGCCCGCACGAGACGGGCAAGAGGTGCTGACCAGTCCGGAAACGCTTTCGCGAAGATGTGGTCCGTCGCCACGGGAGAACGCCTCGGCGTCTGGCAAGGGCGCGAGGGCGCCGTCCCGCCGCGGCCCGCGGCCTGCTCGCCCGACGGTAGCGCTGTGCTGATGGGCTCCGACAGCGGCGCGTCGGGCATTCGGCTGGTTGCTACTGGGGAGTGCCTCTGCACGCTGCAGGGCCACGAGGGGCGCGAGGTCTTTGCTGCGTTCTCACCCGACGGGCTGGAGGCGTCGACGACTTCCGGGGGGGGCGCCGCGAGGATTTGGTGTGTCACCGCCGCGGGCTGCCTTCATGCAGTCGAACGCGTCATGCCGTTCGCCGCGTCCTACTCGCCTGTCGGACAGAACGCGCTGGCGCCATCACCCGACGGCACATCGATTATACGATCCGCGTCTGGGGAACGCCTCCATCAACTGCAAGGCACCATTGCTAGTTTCACATCGCGTGCGTTAGGTCGTCTTTCAGGATGCTTAATTTGTTCCATGCTACAGTTTGGTTGTTTCGAGGGCACTCTCTTGGCATGAACGCGGCAAGCTCGACGATGCGTGGAGGAGGAGGCGCGGTGGTGGCGGGGCGGGGTGCGGGGGGGGGCGAGGCTTCGTACGTTTCAGCGCGCGCAACCATATTTGATCCGCAGCACTCGCTGGATGCAGGTGCGTTTCCTCGATATGTTGTTCTGCGACTGCGGCTGCAGCGCGCTGCCAAGCGCCGTCCCCGTCCTCGGCCGTCTTGGGGGCTTCTCTTGAGGCCACCTAGACTGCCCAGCGGCTGCCCAGCCTGAACTTCCCGCGGCTTTTCTCCTGTCCTCTTTCTCCTCGTCCTCCTCTTCCTGTCGCATCCCTCCAGGGTGCTTTACCTTGCCAGCTCGCTGGTCGGGCCATCCTCCCCCTCGCGGGATCTGTATTCGCATGGTCGTGATGGCGCGCCCCCCGAGTACTCATGAAGGAAGGGGCATTGCTTGAAGGCGGGGCGCGGGGTCAGCGCTCTGGGGCGAAGTGGCGCGGGAGCTCGGATGAGCGAGCGCATGTGCGCGCTCGCGGGCAGGAGGTCTGCAGCGGCGCAGCAGCTCCCTCGCGCAGGCGCCGTCGTCGGGCCACGGGCGGTTGGAGTACGGCCGCGGACGCAGTTCGACGGGTACCTCGCTTCAAATTCGCGCCACTCCGTCGCGCAGCTGCGGCCCCGGCATGCTGCCCTGCTCACGGCCCACGGCCGCGTGCTCGGGTGCCCTCCAACGTGGGGCCTTCGCTCCCTGTGAAGCTGTTTCGTCGCGCGGCTTCTAGGAGCGGCCTTCGGCCTAGCCTTCGCCTTTACAAAGAACAATCTGTATACGATCATTTACAATAGTTCTAATGCGAGTACGAATAATGATAATACGCGTACGAAAATCAACAACAGTACCGAACTAAGATACGAATGAGTTTCAGAACTCGTTCCGCGAGGCGCCCGGGAAGCATGCGAAGTGACCCCGTCTTACACGTGTCTCCGAATCCTCTGGCTCAGAATTCATGCAGAGTAGCGGTATGGGCCGAAGGCCATAGATAAGCAAGCAATGGGTTTGGCGACGGACCCATCCCTACGCAGTCATGTGTAGTGCAGGGCGCGGGTCTCTCTTCGTGCATTGCGCGCCGCGGGGCAATGCGGAAAGATGGCTGCTGCGGAGCACGCGCGCACGGGTGCGCTGAATTCTTCGTGGGGCGCGATCCGCGTGAAGGGCCGCGCGAACACGCCCGCTGAGGCCGCAGGTAGACCTCTTCCAGGCACGCTCCGTGCGAGGCGTATTCCGATATGGGCGGGGGAGCGCCATGCGAAGCTGCCCAGTGGTGCCATAGGTGCAGCCCCTTTCTGGGGCACGATTCGCGCGAGAGATGTGCAGACATGGGCGGGGGGGGGGTGGTGCGAATCCTGTCTCTGGCCTTTCGGCGGTGCTCCTCGTGGGCGCGATCCGCACGATGGGGTGTGCCGCAATGGCCGGGGGGGGGGGCGGGGCGCAGAGCGAGCCCTGCATCTGGGGCCGTAGGTGGAGATCCCTGTGGGCCACGATTCGTGTGAGAGGTGTGCCGAAGTAGGCGGGAGGGCGGGATGCGAACCTTACTTACGTAATTGAACGCCCCTGAGGGGGCAGACACCGCCGCCCCACTTTTTTTTTAGAGCGCGGAGGTTGCGTGGGAGGCAGATCGGGATGTAGCGGGGGTGTTCATTCGGCTTTGGCGAGAAGCTGTAGGGTCCCGTTGGGCAAAAAACGTAGGAGAAACGGTGTCTGTTGGGAGCGTGCGCGCGCCAGGCTGTGTGATGTGAGGGTGCGGAAGGATTCAAGGCTCCGGCCCGGTTTTCTTGGACAAGAGGGTGCCAGACGGCCCGGGAAGGTACGACAGTAGGGAAGGCTCCCCCCCAGCACTCTTGGACAATAAGGTCTCAGAGGGCTTGGAAAGATACGAAAGTGGGGTCTTAAAGACTTTCAAAAAGCCCCAAGAGAGCCGGACAATTACTTAAACAAGACGCCAGATTGGACAATAAGGTCTCAGAGGGCCTGGAAAAATATGAAAGTGGGGTCTTAAAGGCTTTCAAAAGGCCCCAAGAGAGCCGGAACAAATCCAAAAAACGACGCAAGAAAGCCCTAAGAGAGTTGGAACATGATTTAAAAAGGACGCCTGAGGGTGTGCAAAAGTGTGGAAAGAGGCAGACGGAGAGGCGTACAAACAAGATGCGAGTTAGTTTGGGGGCCTCAAAAGGGACTCTGGGGACCCCCTGGGCGCGCCCAGGACGGCCCAAGAAAACCCCAAAAATGCTGCCAGACGGCCCAGGCCGGGGTCGGGAGGCGTGGAGGTCAGCCGCAGAGAGCGCCCGCTGATCCCAACGTGCTTCCAAGAGCCCGCGAAGACGCACGCGACCTTGAAACGAGGCAAGAATAGAGGCTCGACAAGGCCAGGATGGACAGAATCACGCGTGTTTTGCGATGTTGTTTGCGTGTTGTTTTTTGTAGTCGAAGTGGGCCGAGGAGAGGTGGGCGGGCTGCCAGACTGGACCAAAATGGCTTGGAGGACGGCGAAGATCGCCCCAGGAGAGCGTCTTGAGGCTTCCAAAATCGAGTCAGTTAGCTCCCGGAGAGGCCTCTGAGAGAGGCCGGCGGCGCCTTGAAGACGAACGTTTCCAACGAGGTGTGTTCTGAAGCGAAAATGATGACCAAAGAGTGCTCATTCCGCAGCTGTGGCCCCCGGGCCGGCGGAATGAGCAGGCCGCGGGGAGGACCCCGGGAGGGGTTGCAAGGGCTCTGAGGAATGGATATTGGTACGAGGAGTTCGTGCGCGCGCAGATTGAGAGGACTGAGTTCGTGCCGAAGTAGGCGGGGGGGCGGGATGCGAGCCTTACTTAATCGCTTCGCTCATCCTGCCGGCCCTGGAGCCCTCTTTAGGGCCTTTTGGCGGCCTCTTGGGGGCCTCTTGGGAGTCTCTCGGGGCTCCTTGGCGGCGTACTGGGGGCCCCCAGGGCCTCTTGGGGGCCTCTGCCCTGGGGGCCTCTTCGGGCTAGGGGGGATAGTCGATTGCGGCTCCCCTCTCGGGGGCCACGATTCTCGTGGGGGGTGTCGGAAAATTGCCCGGTCCAGCATCTCTGTCCCGGATATGCCGGGACCTTGCCGGGGTACTCTTCGCCCGGAGACCCCAAGGGCCGCCCCGCGCGCGCGAAGTATAATATTGTTAACCAGTTACCGGAGATTTTAGCGCGCCTCTGGCCCGTTGGGCCGGCGAATTGTTGGGGCCGTCCGTGGAACTCAGTGCGCGCCGCGATCCGTGCGAGACTGAGTTGCCAGAGTGAGCCGCGCGACGCTACGAAACTCTTTTCTGGCGCCGCAGGTGCATCCACTTGCGGGGCAATCAGCATGATGGTCGTGCCACGATGCGAACTTTGCCTTTGGTGACGTAGGTGGAGCTCCCTGTGGGGCGCGATCCCTGTGAGGGATGTGCCGACAGAAGCGGGGGGGCCTTAAGCCAAGTTTGTCTCTGGGGCCGCAGGTGGAGCTAGCTCCCTGACGCGCACGATCCTCGTGACAAGATTAGTCCTCCGATGCCAAACAGTTTTAATCAGAACGTGCTAGGACCTAAGCGCGCGCGAAGCGCGCCCCTGGTTCTAGTATACGCGTATGTGAGATCCTGGCCCCAAGGCCCCGGGCTGGTCTTTCCCTTGTACATTCTTGTCCCCCCCCCGGGCGGTTCTTTTGGAGGCCCCCGAGGTTCGTGGACCGCCCGATACCGTTCCAGGAGCGCCCAGGATATTCTCCTGTCCGCCCAAGGGGCCTCCAGGACGCCCCGACAGACGCCCAAGAGCGCTCCGAGACGCCCCAAGATGGCGTCGAGAAGACCCAATAGGCCTCCCAAGAGGCCCCAGGAAACCCAAATCGCCCCAACCACACGCGGGAAACGTATGTTTTTGTCGGAGACGTTTTCTCTGTCGGGTTCCGAGTTTGCCCTTCGTGGGGCACTCTCCTGAGGCGCGTGGCTCCCAACATGCCCATGTATGACCCCCCCGGAGGCCGCCAGGACGCGGCCGAGAGGCCCCCCACAGGCACCCAGAAAGCCCCCGAGAGGCCCTCCTCCTCCTCGTCCTCCTCCTCGTCCTCCTCCTCCTCCTCCTCCTCCTCCTTCTCCCCCGGCCCCCGCAGAGTCCTCTCAGGGGTTACGGCCTGTCGCAGCCGCGCATAGCGCTTGGCGCGACCATATATTCATATACGGTGCGCCGTTGTGATCAGACCTAGTGTCCTGGCAGTGTTCGTGTGATCTGACCACATCACACCAGAGGATATATTAACCAGGCAGTTTTGGTTGTGATCAGACCACATCACACCATATGATAATTAACCAGGCATGGCCGCGAAGATTAAATTGGCAAAAGAACAAATCACAAAAAAAACGGTGCGCCGTTGGAGCAGCGCGGATCAGGCTGCTACGCGATCCCGTCACAGGTTTTTCCTTTCCTCCATGCTTCCGTTCTCACCTCCAACAAGCAACGCCTTCTCGCATTTTTTCCGCCATTAACCCTCGCATCTCTCTGACCCATCCACCCTCAGCGTTCCTGTCCCCTACCTTTTACTTGCGAAATGGGCCGACGTCACCTGCGACCCACAGCCCAGCTTCCCCAGAGTCTTTCCTTGGGTTCCCCGTCCTTGTGCTAGGGTTATGGTTCCTGTGCTATGGTTCGTGTGATAAGTGATAGGAGCGTGTTTTTTTTATTGCTCTGGACATAATGGGCATTGTAGCCCCCGCCCCCCCCCCCCCTTATAACCCCCTATAACGTAACGCCCCTCCCCCCCAGCGCGCTCAGGGCACTGCCGCCGTGCGCACGGCGGGGGGGAGGCGTTACGTCATACCCTCCCTGGCCCCTCCCCCCCTCTTATAATGTCCACTCTCGCCGAAAATAAAGGAACGCGCTCTAGGGGTCGGGTGCGAGGGCCAAGGTGTTCAGGCGTTCAGGTTCTGGTTTTAGGGCTCGGGTGTTCGGTTCGGCTTAGGGTGTCAGGGTGAGGGTGTCAAGGTACGTAAAGGCGTTCGGATTATAATGTTACAGTTCGGGCGGTATGGTTCGAGTGATAGTGTTGAGATGTTCAATTGTTCGTGTGTTGTTAAGGCTTTCAAGCTCGGGTTCTGATGTTCGTTGTTTAGTTTGGAGTGTTCGATCTTGAGCGTTCGGTATCACCTGCTATGGTCGGAGGGTCAGGGCTTGGGCGTATGAGTTTAGGAGTTGGGGTTGGGGTTCAGGTTTGCGGGTGTTCGGGTGCTCGTGCTCGGCTGTTCTGATCAGGGTGTTCGGGTTAGAATGATCGGGTTTTCGGAGGAAGACCTCCCACAAGGCACCAAACACGTTGTCAAAGATGCCTCCAACCCACCACCAAGCGTGGCGGCCCGTTTGGCCAAATGCAATTCTACACCCGTACACATACATACATGCATGTGCATGCATGTATACGTTCTGTGGCAGCCGCGTGATGACATGTAGGTATGAGGTGCGCCTCAAGCAATTACTGTTGACAATAATGGCCCTTGCATCCGACACAGGAACGTCAACAACTTGTGATGCGAGTTCCACGGGCGCGGCTAGAGTCTGAGCGCGCGTAGCGAGCGTGCGTGGTTCTAGTGTGCGTACGTACGTACGTAAGTATATATATATATAGCTCGTACCGTATAGCATGCACCACGGAGCTTGCACCCAATAGCTGACACCACATATATTACACCACATGGATTGCGCCACACAGCTTGCACCTCACAGCTCACACCACGTAGAATTCCACTGCTTGGGATCCACGCTGGCGAACAATTCGAGGGATTCTTGTGCGAGAGCGCGGTTCATGGATTTTCAGAGGCGGCGCCGTGGGGCCGCGGAAGGTTACCAGGAAAACATGAACAAGAACATGTGGACAAAAACATGTGTTTCACTTGGGCAAAAAAAGACAAACAGACAAACAGCGAAGGACAACCTATGCCCGTTATTTTTTTGGTGATCTCTTCGCTCATTCCGCCGGCCCTGGAGCCCTCTTTAGGGCCTCTTGGGGGCCTCTTGGGGACCTCTTGGGAGTCTCTTGGCGCTCCTTTGCGGCGTCTTGGGGGCCCCCAGGGCCTCTTGGGGGGCTCTTGGGGGCATCTTGGGGCGGGAGGGGGTAGTCGATTGCGGCTCCCCCCTAGGAGGCCACGATCCTCGTGAGGGGTGTCGAAACATGGCCTTCCCTTGGAGCGCTCTGGGGACCTGACCGGGACCTGACCAGAACCTGGCCGGGGTATTTTTCGTCCAGGGGCCCCCAGGGGCTGCTCCGCGCGCGCGAACTAGAACTATTGTTAACCAGTTACCGGAGATCTTAGCACGCCTCTGGCCCGTTGGGCCAGCCAATTTGTTGTATACATAAAAACGTTGACAGTCACAGTTTTGGTTTTCATCAGTTGTTGCATATTGCCATGTGAAAATACATGTTGTGTTATTGTTGTTCATGTTATTCTTAGGTTTTTGGGGTAAGCCTCCGCGGCCCCACGGCGCTGCCTGTGGATATCCTGTACAATCAAAATCAAGGCGTAAATGGATTACACATTGATGTCTTTCTGGTGATCTACTCATTGAATTTGAGTGTGTGGATTTTCAATGTGATTTGGATTGTACGGTTTTCAAATTGAATTTAAGTGATTTGTTGTTCAAATCGTCTTTCAGTTTAGGGAATCCTAGTGGCGGCGCCGTGTGGCTGCGAAAGCTGACCAGGAAAACATGGAAAAACACGAAAACAGCTTAAGTTCACAAGTCCCCCTGCGTTTTACAAGTTGTTGTTCGTATGCAAACGCCGGCTCGTTCCTGTTGCCATGTTTTTGTCCATTGTTTTTTGGTAAGGTTCCGCGGCCCCACGGCGCTTTTTCTGACAGATCATTACAATGAAAATGAGTTTGCAACTTGAATATATATATATATATACACATTTACTTTCTGTGTGGTGAGCAATTTTCAAATTGATTGTAAGTATGGAGAGCTCAGTGACAGCACTGTGACAAACTCTACACTTGCAAGGTGTGACCATGTGCACAGTCGGTACATGTAGGTAGAAACAATAAAGCACCTGGTTGTAATCGTACAAACGGCGGGTCCTACGGGGGAGGTCGCGTTCGACGGACCTTCAGGCCGACAGGAAGCAGGAACCAGGAGGAGGAGGATGTGGAGGAGCAGGAGGACCAGTGTAAACCCAAGAGTCTCACCAACGATGTCGCAAGAAACCTTCCCTCTACGCTTCCCCTTTATAGGCCCCTACAACGGTTCATGTTCACTGAGGGAACTGCCTCGTTGGAAGACAACCGTTTGTGAAGACCCTGAAGCATGCCAAAACATTGTTCGGGGGATTTCAACGACACGGATCAACTTGACTGTTGCATTTTGACGATCCAGAATCGCGCCAGAACGCCGTTGGTTGCATATCAGCACGCGAATCAACATAACAGCTGCGCCCTCAGAATCCTGAATCCTTCCAAAACGCCATGTCTGGTACGTTTGTGATAGCATTCGTGAAACTCTTGGAAAAACGAAGAACGAATGTGCGCGGCGCTCAGGCGAGAGCCACATTTTGAAAAGGAGCCGCCATCAACCCGTGAAGATCTTGCAAGGGTTTAAGATAAATGTGCGCGGCGCTCAGGCGAAAGCCACAGTTTGAAAGCCACTCGCCCTCAATCCGTGAAACCCTTATGATCTTTTAGAACGAATGTGCGCGGCGCTAGAACGAGAGCCCTCAATCCATGAAGCACGTGCAAACGTTTAAAACGAATATAAACACGGCGCTCAGGCGAGACCCACATGTTGACAACGGCCCGCCCTCAATCCGTGAAGCCCTTGCGAAATGTTACAACGAATGTGCGCGGCGCTGAGGCGAGAGCCACATTGTGAAAACCACCCGCCCTCAATCTGTGAAGCTCTTTCATTGTGCGCGGCGCTAAGGCGAAAGAGACATTTGACATCGACCCGCCCTCCATCTGTGAAGCTGCTGTCAATGTGCAAGCTTCAGGGTCGCAAGTGGTAAAGTCTCAGGCAAAACGCCTGGCCTCGGGGTGCGACAGGGGGAAGTTCTGTATACGGAAATGGAATGGAGGAGGAGGAGAAGGAGGGGGAGGAGGAAGAGGAGGAAGAGGAAGAGGAGGAAGAGGAGGAAGAGGAGGAAGAGGAGGAAAGAGGAGGAGGAGGAGGAGGAAAGAGGAGGAGGAGGAGAGAGGAGAGAGGAGGGAGGAGAAGGGAGAGGGGAGGGAGGGAGGGATGGAGGAGGACGATGAGAAAGAGGATGAGGAGGAGAACGAGGAGGAGGAGGGAGGAGGAGGGAGGGAGGGAGGGAGGGAGGAGGAGTTTTCGTCGCAGCCAGGGCCAACAACGCAGTCTGAGCAGACATATTTCCCTGATAGGATAAGTTGCGAGCTAATGGGGGAGGGAGTGGCGTTACTTCCTCTATCGTCCTATTCCCTCTCCTCCTTCTTCTCTCTCCTCCCCCCCTCCTGTCTCCTCCCGCCTGTCGCCTCCTCCCTCCTTCCTCCTCCCCCCTCCTTTCTCCTACTGTTCCCTCCCTCCATCCCCCCTCCCTCCTCCCTCCTCCTCGCCCTCCGCACCGGCTCGCCAAGCAAGGCACAGCCGGCGAACCCGGCGGCCGCGCCCGCCGCCGCCGAGCAGCGCTCGGAGGAGCTGCTGGAGGCCGGGGCAGCTTGCCTGGCAGCGACATGGAGTCGGAGGGACGAAGATCGGTGCGTCAGTATCGTTGAACCGACGACGACGGCGACGGCGACGGCAAGGGCCCGACGAGCCCTGGCCGCGGCTCGGCGCGCTGGTGGATTCACGTCTCGGACCTCTAAGCGCAGCTATCAGCCAAGCCAGCCAGCCACCCTCCCGACCCTGGCTTCAAAGGGCGCCGAGGTCGTCGCACGGAGGTCGGTGCGTCAGCATCGTGGAACCGATCCCCATCCCCATCGTCGGCGGCGAGTGAGGGGGGAAGTAAGAAGGAGAAGGCCTTCTCAGAAGGCGGCGGGGCTTCTCAGAAGTCCTCTGGCCTTCGGAGAAGTTTTGTGTCTTCGGGGAAGGCTTAGAAAATTGAGTCGCCGTGGGGGAAGCGGGTCCTGAGGGAAACGGGTCCTGAGGTTTTCCCATTTTCGGGCCCTCGGGGCTCTCCACGGGCCCCAGGATTGCCGGAAGACAGCGCAGGTTGAAGAATTGGTCCCGGGGGGAAGGCCCCGGGACCCAGGACTTGCTTCCCTCACGAGCAGCTTGCCTCATGCTAAGAGGATCGGTTTGTCAGCATTGTTGAACCCTTATGAGGAAAATCCTGGAGGCCTCGCTCGGCGCGTAATAGTAGTATGATCCAGTCCATTCGTCAGTTCCGTAAGCTATGGGTCGACGCTCGCGCGGGGATGCTTTGGCGTCAGTCCGACGTAAATCCGACGTGAACCCGACGTAAATCCGACGTGGATTCGACGTACATCGGGTTTCAAGCTGCCGCGCTAGGCCTCCAGGATTTTCTTTATCAGATCCCCACCCCCATCGGGCCACCGCATCGCAGCCCCACCACACCCCCCGTTGGGGGTGGGCCCCTCGACACCCGAAGGGAACAGCCTGTGTCCTCTTATCTAGGGGGTAGGTCGGCCAGTGGGGCCCAGGCCACGCCTGTGGGGAGAGGGAACGGTGAAACAATGCTGACGAGCGAAATGGATACGGAAAGAATGTGATCGTTGTTTTTGTTCGTTGGTTTGCCGACCGGCGCGGGCCCTCGCCCCCCCCCCCTCCCTCCCTCCCCCATGGAGTAGATCTTGCCTGTTTTGGGCGCTTGTTTCGAGCAGGTGGAGTCGCCCCCCATAGGACGCACGGTTGCAAGCAGTCGCACTAAGCAGAGGTCCAGAGCCAGACCCCTCTCCCCCCCTTCCGCCCAATGTCGAAACGCCGACTAAAAAAACGTTCACATGGGTACGGAAAGAATGGGCACGAACACCTAAAGCAGTTCTTGTCAATGTTGAAGAGGGTTCGTTGTCGGCGTAGCCGCGGGCGTTGTCCATTGTAGACAGAAGGACGCCTGCCCAACAGCGGCCGCTGTCTTTCTTGCACAACACTCTCTGTTGGGCATCGTGTTCATGTTTTCGTACCCACTTCGGGCTCTCATAGAGAGAGGAGGGGGACGAAGATCAGGGACAACATTATTAAGGGGGATAGGCTCAGAGGTAATATGCGATCGAGGGCAGCCCTCCCCCCTTCCCCCCCCCAACTGAATCTGGGATCGAGTCCCCCCCCCGCTGTGTGCGTGGACCTCGCGAAGGCCTCGCGAATGAGATCACTTCCCCCCCTCCCTGTGGCCGTGGCCCTGTGGGCGTGGAAGGTGGAGGGTGCCAGTGCACCCCTCCCCTCCCCCTGTGGGTCTGAGCTGATTCGTCGTCGTCGCCGTCGTCGTCCGTCGGCGTCGGCGGCTTTGGCGTCGGCGTCGGCGTCGGCGTCGGTGGCATCGTCATCGTCGTCGTCGGCGGCGGCGTCGGCGTCGGCGTCGTCGTTGTCGTCGTCGCCGTCGTCGTCGACGTCGTCGACGTCGACGTCGACGTCCGCGTCGTCGTCGTCGTCGTCGTCGTCGTCGTCGTCGTTGGCGTCGGCGTCATCGGCGTCGGCGTCGGTGTCGGCGTCGGCGTCGGCGTCGTCGTCCCCCCCATCCCATCTGGGTATGGGGGGACTGTGTAACCCTGGGGGGGGAGCCTGCGGCTTCGCCATCGGGGGCCCACCGACGATCCACT
Source organism: Prorocentrum cordatum (assembly GCA_963575745.1). Taxonomy (NCBI): domain Eukaryota; class Dinophyceae; order Prorocentrales; family Prorocentraceae; genus Prorocentrum; species Prorocentrum cordatum. The sequence continues at coordinate 133,794 of CAUYUJ010020586.1, read as the reverse complement.
GACGATGCATCGCCGATTCGAGCTCGATCTTTCTCCCCCCGAGGTGGTCCCCCCTTGCGTTGACCTTCATGTGGTCGGAGGGGCGAGGAGAGGGTGAGGAGGGTGATGAGATCGAGGGCGGCCAAGAGGGGGGTGAGGACTGGGGGCGTCCAAGGCTGGTTGTCGGTGGTTCTCGTCGGTTCTCGCCTCGGGATGCTTTCCATCAGTGCTGCCGCGGTGCTCAGATCATCCCGAACGACATGGCTCGGGCCATGACATCTCCCCGATGTCATGGCCCCCTCGTCTCATTTCAATACTTCCCCTGATACCCTCCTCGCTCGCGCACGTGCTTCGGGACAAGATGTGTTGCCATCCCCTCTTGGATCCCCCCCCTCCTGGAAGCCCCCAAATGATAACCCTGGTCTTCCATCCAGAGGGGCTGAAAGACCACACCAGGAACGTCGAGTGTCAGATCGAGTCGAGGTCGTATGCAGTCGCGGTAGGTCTGTAGGAAAGGTCAGGGAGTGAGGAACGAGGAGGGGCGAGTCATGAGCAGGATGAGTCGAGAAGGGAGGAGGGGCGAGGAACAGGGAGTCGGCCGCGCGCAGAGGGGCCTCGGGAGAGGGGGAAGGCTTCTTAGAAGCACCCCTGCTTCCTCGAAGGCGCGGGCCTCGTCTACAGATGTAAGGCCGGCGATGTAAGGCCGGCGCCTCCCGAGAAGCAGCCTCCTCTTAAGAAGCCTTCCCCCCTCCCCTTACCCCCTTGTGTTCGGGTGTTGCTAGGAGGAGGAGGAGGAGGAGGAGGAGGAGGAGGAGGAGGAGGAGGAGGAGGAGGAGGAGGAGGAGGGGGAGGGGAGGGAGGGAGGAGGAGGAGGAGGAGGAGAGGAGGAAGGGAGGAGAGGAGGAGGAGGAGGAGGAGAGGAGAAGGGGCGGAGGAGGAGGAGGAGGAGGAGGAGGAGGAGGAGGAGGAGATGGAGGAAAAGGAGTAGGAGGGTGTCCCTGGCCCAAGGTGTCCCCAGGATTTCCAGGGATGCACCACGGCCTCCAGAGTACCCCCTCACGAGGCCCAGAGGTCCAAGGGGGGATTTAGAGGGTGACCTCGGGCCAGGGGTAGCTTTAGCAACCCCCGACTTCTGCGCGCCGCCAAGGAGGGGAGAGGAGGAGGGAGGACGACGGACGAGCCGAGGATCCGGGTTTTGTGGCGTCCGGCCCTCTGGGGGGAGCCTCAGCGGGCCTCCCCTCCGCGGAACTCTCGGGGAACTCCGGACAAGAGGGGGAGGAGGAGGAGGAGGAGGAGGAGGAGGGGGAGGAGGAGGAGGAGGAGGAGGAGGAGGAGAGGGAGGAGGAGGAGGAGGAGGAGGGAGGAGGAGGAGGAGGAGGAGGAGGAGGAGGAGGAGGAGGAGGAGGAGGAGGAGGAGGAGGGGAGGAGGAGGAGCAGCAGACGGAGGAGGAGGAGGAGGAGGAAGAGGAGGACGAGGACGAGGAGGACGAGGAGACGGAGGACGAGAGGACGAGGAGGAGGAGGGAGGAGGGAGGAGGGGAGGAGGAGAGGAGGAGGAGGAGTTGGAGGAGGAGGAGGAGGAGGACGAGAAGGACGAGGAGGACGAGAGACGAGGGGAGGAGGAGGAGGAGGAGGAGTTGGAGGAGGAGCAGACGGAGGAGGAGGAGGAGGAGGGAGGAGAGGAGGAGGAGGAGAGGGCGGAGGAGGAGACGAGGAGGACGAGGGAGGAGGAGGAGGAGGCTTGGAGGAGGAGTTGGAGAAGCAGGAGGAGGAGGATTGGAGGAGGAGGAGGAGGAGGAGGAGGAGTTGGAGGAGGAGTTGAGGAGGATGGAGGAGGAGAGGAGGAGGAGGAGGAGGAGGGAGGAGGAGGAGGAGGAGGAGGAGGAGGAGGAGGCGGAGGATAAACAAGAGGAACACGTGTCGTCGGGTCTTACCTCTACCCTGTAGGAGAGTCGCGCCAAGGCATGCTTGAGGAGGAGAAGGAGGAGGAGGAGGAGGACCAGTGTAAGCCTAAGAGTCATCAACGATGCTGGAATATCCCATCCCTCTAAGCTCCCCCTTCATAGGCCTCTACAACGGCTCATTTTCATTAAGGGAAGTGCCTCGTTGGAAGACAACCGTTCGAAGACCTTGAAGCATGCCAAAGCATGTTTCTCGGGATTCTAACACCACGGATCAACCTGACTGAAGCCTCAGGCAAAACGCCCGGACCGCCCTAAAATTTGGCCTCGGGGTGCGACAGGGATAAGGTTTTTCCTTTTAAACAAAAGGAAAAGGAATGGAGGAGGAGCAGGAGGAGGAGGAGGAGGAGGAGGAGGAGGGGAGAGAGGATGATGCGGAGGACAAGAGGGAGCGGTGAGGATGGGTAGAGACGAGGAGGGTAAGAGCGGAGGTGGAGGAGGGAGGAGGGAAGGAAGGCATGGCGTGAGCAGGAAGGACCAGGGGTAAGGGGGGCAGGAGGAAGAGTCCGAGTTGAGGGAGCACGATGGAGGAGTGGGAGCGGGAGCGGAGGTGAGAGGGGTGAGGGGATAAGGTGAGGAGGAGAAGGAGGAGGATGAAGAGGTAATTAGGGGAAGACCCGGAGGAAAAGATGGTGGTTGAGAGTTTCTGATAACCGAGAGGAGGAGAAGGGTGATCAAAGATGTTCGAGCCACGGGGCATGTTTGCCTGTACGCAAGACTTGCAGATGAAGAAGTGGGATTGTCACCCCATGGCGAAGATTCGGTGCATTTGTTCCACGATGTGTACGTAACATCCGAATCCAGTCAAAAACAAATTCTCATTCGGAATATCTCATCAATCGAGGGCGCCATCTGTTATACAGTCGGACCGAGGTATAAGATCGAGGTCGGTTCGGGGAGGGTACCCTAGTCTTCTTCGTGTTTGCAGAATGTTGTTGTGCATCCCGGGGAGGGCACCCTCGGATATTCTGTGTGTTTTGGCCGGCGGAGGCTCTCATGTTCTTGAAGAGTGTTCTTCTGGCTCAGGCCCGATGGAGATCCCTCTTGGTCTCAAGGCAGCACCTCGGCAGCATGATGCTCCCGTCAGTGCCGCGCACAGCTCCACCTCGGCTTGGTGCGCGTTGCCGCCTCAACCCCAGCGCCTCGGGCCGAACGAAAGGGGGGGATAGGGAAAGGGGGGGCTACGAAAACTGCTGCACGCAGCTGGTTTCGGCCCCGCCGCCACGCCCACTCCTCGATACGCGGGCGCCTCCCCCCGGCGCCGGGAGGCGCTGGGAAAATCAGCTACGTGAACTGAGTCTCTACCCTGCGCTTTGCTGTCCCCCCCCTTCCGTTCTTCCCGATCGATGCCTCGAGGCGTCGGTGCACGGAGGGCCGCACGAGCGACCGACGCCTGCTCGAAGGACGGTCGACGAGGCATCGGCGACGGCCGCGCCGCGCCCTCCCCCCCCCCCCCCCGAGCTGCGCGGCGCGCACGCCGAGCTCGCGGCCGCGCGCGACGAGCTCGAGGCGCGCCCCCCCCCCTGCGTTAGGGGGCCACATGCGAACCCTACCCCCATCCCCCACGATTTCTGAGGGGGAGGGTGGGGTTTCACTTCGTTCGCGAGCTCCCGAGCGAAGTGAACCCCACCCTCCCCCTCAGAAATCGTGGGGGATAGGGGTGGGGTTCGCATGTGGCCCCTATGCGTGCGCGGCCCGCGCGCGCGGTCTGCTCGGGGCCCCAGCTCTGGCGGGCCTGGTGCTCCGAGGCGGAGGAGGGTGCCCATGCCGTCGTGTTTCCACTGTTGGGGGCCTCCGGGGAGGCCGTCGTCGCCACGGCGGGATTCGTCTCGAAATTCTGGCCGGAACGCACCCCGGAAGAGGTCTGGGGAGCAGCGGTATCGGTACCTTTTGATTGAATTCCCCAGGTTCTAGGCCTCCCAGATGGGGTCCGAGTAGACGGGGTCGGAGGATCGCGCCGCATCGCCGATGCATCGCCGATGCGGTTCGATGTGGAGCCCGATTTGCTTCACGTTGACGTCGCCGGTGCATCGATGTATCAGCGATGCGGCGCGATCTCCCGACCCCATCTTGGAGGCCTCTACAGGTACTAGGGCCACCACGAGAATGTGAAGTTAGCCTCGCTTCGCGGTCTGGGTGGCCGGGCCGGGGGAGGTGGCCGCGGCCGAGGGAGGTGCACCCGCAGGCTCCCGTGCTTCACGTCGTGGCCGTGTTGAGAACCCTTCGGATCCTGTGACGGGCCTCTTTTCCACCACCACCAGAAGTTGGAGGGGGGAAGGAGGTGGAGGATGAGGAGGAGGAAGAAGAGGAAGAGGAGGAGAAGGATTATGAGGAGGAGGATTATGAGGAGGAGGAGGAGGAGGAGGAGGAGGAGGAGGAGGAGGAGGATTATGAGGAGGAGGAGGAGGAGGAGGAGGAGGCCCACCATCCTGGCCCTGGCCTTCTTTCCCCGCACTCCTCGGCTCTGCGCCGCCCGTTTCCAGCTCTCCCTGGCCGCGTGCCCCCCCCCCCCGGCACCTCCGCCCGCCAGCCGCGCCCCCGCGGCGCCAAGGGAGGATGACCGCCGCCAGCAGCAGCAGCACCGGTGGGGCCTTCGACCCCTTCGGAGACCCGGCCGCCGGCTGCGAGCCGTACTGGTACCAAGGCTACCCCTCGGCGTACTACGGGCAGTCGCGGGCTCGGCCTTGGAGCACGGGGACAGGGGGGTGAGGCATCAGTCGGGCCGAACGAAAGGGGGGGATGGGGAAAGGGGGGGATACGAAAACTGCTGCATGCAGCTGGTTTCGGCCCCACTGAGGGGCCCATTCCTCGATACATAGCCGCCTCCGGCGCCAGGAGGCGCCGGGAAAATCAGCTACGTGAGCTGATTCTCAAACAAGCCCCCCCTTTGCTATCCCCCCCTTTCGCCCGACCCGAATCAGGATGATGTCGTCCGTTTTGGGGCTCCCGCGGCCTTCGCTAGGGGAACAGAAAGTGGCATAAACATAACAACTCGGAGGTCCGCGCGGATTTCTCGGATCGGCGCTGGGGCCCCCCGGCGGCGCCTCTGGCGCCGCCCCTGGCGCGCTCCGCGCGCCAGGGAGGGGGGTCCAGCGCCGATCCGAGAAATCCGCGCTGACCTCCGAGTTTTTATGTTTATTCCACTTTTTGTTCCCCTATTGGCGGGGCCCAGACGACTCGAGATGAAAAGGTTGTCCTGGGGACATCCCTGGGGTCTTGGGCCCGCTGCCGCCAAGACCCAACTCTTCGATGCTGAGGGGGGGAGGGGGGACCGCGGGGTTGCGTTGCATCTTCGGGGGGCCCTGCCTGTCCTGTACATGACAGTCTGTCCTGATGTGCGGCGTGGGTTCGACGCGGACTCGGCGTGGATCCGACGCGGATTCGATGTGGACTCGACGTGTTCGACATGCATTCGACGCGGATTCGGCGTGGATGTCGGCGCGATGGTACAGACGTTTTTTTTATTTTTCTTCCGAAGATGCAGCGCGAGCGGGGGGGATGACGCCGTGCAGCCGACCCCAAGAAGAGGAACGAAGTCAACGGGTGAGGCTTTTGGGGTCTCCTCCTCCTCCTCCTCCTCCTCCTCCTCCTCCTCCTCCTCCTTCTCTTAGGGGACCCTCTGGGGGCCTCTTTTTAGGCCTCTTGGGGGCCGCTTCGGGTCACTTGGGAGTTTCCGGGCGCCTGCTGGCGGTCTCGGGGGTCCTCTTGGGGCGGAGCGCTCGACATGTCACTTCGAGGTACTTTTCTTGGTTGGAGCTTTCGACGGCTAAATCGGGCCGTCTTGGGACCCTCTTCGGCCGTCTTGGGGCCCGAGCTTCTTGGGCCGTCTTGGAGCGATCATGGGAGCCTCTTGAGCCGTCTTGGACGCTGTTGAGACCAAAAATGCGAATAGATCCAAATCATATTTTGTCCACAGTGATTTCGACGAGTCTTGCATCTCGGGGCCCTCTCGGGGGTCGTCTTGGAGCCCGCTTGGGGTGTCGTTGCGGCCTCTTGGGCAGTCTTGAGACTATCTTGGTCGTCTGCGAGGACTCCTGTGCGTTTTGGAACCCTGCTTGAGCGAGCGTAGACCGATTCTTAGGCATCTCAGAGGCCACAGAGTGTAGCGGTGGAGGCTCCGGAGGCCCCAGGGGAGCGGTGGTGAACTCGGAGACCCATTCACCCCCCCTGGTCCTCCCCCCCCCGCCCCCCCCGCCAGCGACTGCCCCCTCTCTAATCCGATTTCAGACCCCAGGAGGGGGGGGTAAAGAGAAGGGAGGCAGTCAGTCATCTCACATGCCTTTGCACCCCTGGCAAGCGGGGTTCGGCGGATTTGAAAGGGATGAGGGCGAAGAAAAGCCAGTTGGCTGGAATGCGATGAGTCCATCTATCCGTCCATCCATTTTTGTTTCTATATATATGTATATATCGATCAACCTATATATACATATATATATATGTGTGTGTATATACATATATATATATACATATATATATATATATATATATATATATCCTATATAGTTATATGTATGTGGATATACACACACATATATATATATGTATACACTGGAATACGGGGCGGGGGCCTCCGGGGCCGGGGCCTCGACGGGGGATGGGGTCCACGGCTCGCCGGAGCCGTTCGGGAGGAGGCCCGGGCGGTTCCGAGACGCGCCAGGATCCCCCCGAGACGTGCCCAGCGTGGTCCACGACGGCAGCCGCTCGTCGACAGATCGCCCCACGACGCCCAAGATGCCTCCCAGGGAGCCTTACAGGCCGCCAAGACGCCCAAGAAGGCCCTCAATAGGCCTATCCACAGGGCCCCAAGAGCCCCTAAATCATGTGATTTTCCTGCGGGAAACGCGCATTTTCAGCCCATACGATTTTCGGCTTTCACGGCGTTGACGACGGCCCCATAGGTCCCTAATGTAGCCCCAAGACGGCCCCAGAGGCTCCCAAGAGGCCTTTAGGACGGCCCGAGGGGGTCCCAAGACGGCCCACGAGGCGCCCACGAGGGCCCAAGAGAGCCCCAAGGCGGCCCCATGAGGGACACAGGAGGGGGACAACGAACCGAAAATTCCGGGATTCCGCCCGAACACTCAATTCCCAGGAGGCCCCAAGAGACTCCCAAGAAGCCCCAAGAGGCCACCAAGGGGCCCCAAGAGGCCGACAAAGCCGGCCCCGAGATGCTTCGAAACTGTTTCCAAGAGGCAGGATGGGCCGAAGGCCCCTAGATAATCCGGAGGGGCCAGGAGGAGGTCCATCTGATGACGATATTTGTAATATTACCTGACTGCACCATCTTCCTGCTCGTCTTCTTCCCCTCGTTGCCTGCACCTCCTCGTCCTCTTCGGTCTTTCACAGGTTTCCCGCCCATGTTTTTCAAAGGTACGCGATAATCGGTGGCCGACGGCGACGACGGAACGCCCCAACATGGGCGACGACGACGACGGAACGCCTCAAGCAGGCCCCCCCAAGACATTCCCACAATTCATGTTCCCAGCAGTCCTTGCGGGAACATGACTCATCGGGCTCCCCACATGGTTCCTCAAGAGGCGACGACGACGACGACGGCGGACCGGCCCAAGCAGCCCCCAAAGACATTCCCAAAGATCATGCTCCCAGAAATCTTTGTGGGAACATGATCCATCAGGCCCCAGGCATGGCCGACGCCAATGACGGGACAAGAGGGCGCCAAGATAGCCCAAGAGCGCTCCAAGAGAGCCCGAGACCGCACAAGAGCGTTTCAACATTAGTCAAATATGGCTTGAAGATGGCCCAAGAGGGCTTCAAGACGGCAAATATGCTTTCAAAAGGACTCCCACGAGGCACTCAGGAGGCGAACGAAGTGTTATTTTCGATGGTTTCTGAAGGTTTTTCGTGTTCTCGCTGTTACGTGCTTCCGATTGTCTAAGACAGCCCACGAGGCCCCAGAAATCAGCTCAACGCGGCCCAAGAGGCACCAAAGGAGGGCGCCACGACGGCGCAAGAGAGCCCCAAGACGGCCCAAGAGCGCCCCAAGACGGCCCACGAGGCGCCCAAGATCGCCCAAGAGGGCCCCAAGACGGCCCCAAGTTGGGCTCAAGAGGGGGAACATGAACCGACAATTCGAGCCTTCCGCCCCAAGAGGCCTCCACGAGGCCCCCAGAGGCCCCCAACAGAGCCCCAGAGGCCCCCTAGATGCCCCACGAGGCCCCAAAGAGGACCCCAAACGGCCCCTAAAAGACCTTCAAAACATACCGGTGCATAGGAAAGGACCGCCTAGCCTATCGTGGCGCCGCAGCGTTGCATGACATGGCATGGCACAGCACAGCACGACATAGCTAAATGTGTCAGTGCATATCACAGTATGGTTCAGTATGCCGTAGTAACGCATTCCATAGCAGTGTCTAGCTGAGCCTACCACTGCACGTCACGACGTAACATTGCCCAGCATGGCATTGCATCTCATGACGCATCGTGGCGTACTATGGCATTCCAATGCGTATACATTAACCGAACAGCACCGTACTGCTCTTCGCAATAATAAACCGAAAGCATGCAAATATCACACCCCCGTTGTTGCTCTTACTGTCGTCCTGTTTAGTTTAGCCTAGCAGTTCATAACATGGCATAGCATTGCATTGCATTGCATAGCACGGTATGCCGTGTCTGTGCTTACCATGCAATGCAGTAGCATCGTTCTTCACAGGAAACATGAAATGAGATGGCTCAGCGTATCATCCAACATATCACCATAACATTTCACAGCACAGAATGGCATGGCATGCAATGCGCACTGTACGGTATATCATGCGATTGCATTGCATACTGCATAGTGGCATTGCGTTTTATAGCGTAGCATGGTGTATCATGGCGTTCCATAGCATAGTGTAACGTGGCGCTGTTGCGCTGCATTTTTCCTGGCCCATAGCTTGGCGACAGATCATTGGTCGACCGGTCGACGAGAGGAGGAGGAATGAGGAAGAGGCAGGAGGAAACAGAGCATGTTGACGTGCACCTGCATGTCAGGGGTAAATCGACCAGCAGGGCCCAGGCCACGCCAGTGGGGATAGGGATCGGTTGAACGATGCTCAGTTTGCCTCCTGCTGCTCCTCGAGCCGACGGTCGGGGAACGCGTTGTCGGAGCGCGCCCCGCGGGCTCGGAGGAGCAATGCTTTGTGTTGGCGAGAGATCACCAGTCGACCGGTTAAGCGCGCGCGAAGCGCATGCGTGGTTCTAGGGTCCCCGGGCCCCCAAAGTGCACTGATGTGTGTTCCGGCCGTTTCGGGCCCGGCGAGGGGCGCCAAAAAACGTCAAAGGGGGCCGAGAGACGTCCCAAGAGGGCGCCAAGATGGCCCAAGAGCGCTCCAAGAGCCCAAGACCTCACAAGAGCGTTTCAACATTTGTCCAAGAGGCCTCCAAGAGGGCCAAAGAGAGCTCCGAGAGACGTCCCGAGAGAGCCCAAAGAAGCCCAAATCATTGATTTGCATTGGTTCGTTCGATGTTTTTCGCTTTCTCGCGTTCTCGAGCTTCCAATGCTCGAAGACGGCCGAAGACGCCCCCAAGACCGCCCCAAGACAACCGAAGACGCCTCAAAAGAGCCCCAAAACGGCTCCAGAGAGCCTCCAAATTGCCCACGAGGAGCCCCAGACCGCCCAAGAGGCCCCAGGACAGGCCCAAGATGGGCCACTGAGCGGGAGCGGGAGGCCCCACGGCGCTCGAAGATGGCCCAGATGGCCCGGGCCTCCCCCTTCCGTCCCTCCTTCCCTCCCGCCCCCTCCCCTTGCCTCCATTACCTCCTCTTTCCTTTTCTTCCCCTCACCCCTCAGCTTCCGTGCTTTTCCCCCCTCTCTTGGGACGGCCCCGCCAGAGCGCCAGACAGGCCCCGCCGGAGCGAGCGGGGCGTCGCTATACCCTATCATTTCACAAGTTGCTTTGCCCCTCCCACCCCTCAAGGGCGGCCCCGGTAGAGCGAGGGGGGCGTTACTATACCATATACAGTCCTTGTTATGTTTTGCTCCTCCCACCGCATCCGACGTAGCCCCGTTAGAGCGCACGGGATGTGGCTATACCATAATTTTCCTCAGGTGCCGTGCTCCTCCCTCCCCTCCTGGGCAAGCCGCCCCGCCAGAGCGCCAGGGAACCCCCCGCCAGCGAGAGCAGGGCATCCCTGCACCATACTCTTTCACACGATGTTTGCTTCTCCCACCCTTGCAGGGCGGACCCGCCCGAGCGAGCGGGGTGTGGTTATACTGTACAATAGTTTAGGTTCCGTGCCCTTCCCTCACCTCCTGGAAGGCCTCGCCAGAGCGCCAAGAGGGTACCGCCAGAGGCCCTGCCAGAGCTCCAGGCAACCCCATACATGGGACTTGCCAGGCAAATCATTCAGCAACCCCCGTGAGCCCGAACCTTTTGCTCCCACGGGTGCGATTATCGCAGGCATGAGGTGTGGCGTCCAGCACACTGGAGCTTCCCCATTCTCGTGGACAGATTCGACAACAACTGATTGCAGAGAAGGGCGCTGATGACCGAGGCATATGCGCGTGCCCTCTGCAGTTACCCGATAGCTGAACGATCGCTGTGAACGAGAAGCCTGGAGCACAAGGAGGAGGGAACATAAACAACGCCCTCCCACGCACGCGCAGCGAGGCCCCGAGCCAACCCCAACACGAGAAGCCGGCGGATGTCTGCGTGATCGGGCATGGGGAGACCGAGCATATGCGCAAAAACATTGAGCGTCGCGACTGGGCAGAGCGGAAGTGAAAGTGTAGAAAAAAACGCAGTTCGATAAACCAAGCAAAGGCGGCCACGAGATTGCGAGGTGCGCGGGAACGTGGCGCCCCGCGTTATGACTACGCGTTTCTTTGCGACTACGGCATGGGCCCGAGAACGCTGGAAGTCGTCGTTGTAGCCACAGCGGGGCTTACAACGGCACCCGTGGCTCGTTTGCGAGTCGAACGTCAGCGCACGCAGCGCGCGTGGTTCTAATGTGTAAATTGATATATATATATATATGTGCATATATAGATGTGCATGTATATACATGCATACACACATACGTACATACATACATATCTAAACGTGTGTATATACATTTTTATATATACGTATGTATATATATATATATATATATATATATATCGGCCCATCTATATATATCTATATAGGTGTGTGAGCACGGTTCTAAAATAGCGAATGTGGGGATCTGGCGATGCGGCATACTCGTATGTAATTTGCAATGACCCAGGGGTGGCCGATAATCCTGGGGGCAGCGGTGGGTGGAGCCCTTCAGCTGCCTGCAGCAAACCCCGCCACCGCGCGTGCGCAACAGCGCAACAGTCAGGATACGGATAGTAGGAGCAACGCAAATCCGACAACTGGTATGACCAAAAGCGGATCGTGAACTCGACTTCGTTTTCGTCCGAGGAATAGGAAGGAGGTCGATTTCACACCCCGCGACAGTTCAGCGAGTGGTCTGAACTGGGGGCGGCCGTGATCCAGACATCGTCTTCGTCCGCGCGGTATGGAAGAAGAGGAGGAGGGGGAGGACGGGGAGGAGGAGGAGGAGGAGGAGGAGGAGGAGGAGGAGGAGGAGGAGGAGGATAAAAAGGAGGAGGATAAAAAAGGAGGAGGAGGAGGAGGAGGAAAAGGAGGAGGAATACCTGTCCCTCCTGCCCCGCGCTGGCGGCGGAGTCGGGCTCCAGGGCCTCGCGCTCTTGGAGGCTGCCCGCTTTTGTGGGGGCTTGGCTGGCGTGCAGCGAGCTCGGATTGCCCAGCCTCGAAGCCTTCCAACAGACGTGCCCGACTGCCCGGGGGGTAGCCGAGGGCGCGGGACGCACGCCCTTGGTGCGCGGCACGGACTGGCTCTGCGCAGCAAGGCCAAGGCGCCGCGCGCCGGCAGCGGCTCCCAGGCACTTTGCCGCCGACCCAGCCAGCGCAGCTCCGCTCGGCAGGCGGGAAAGGCGCGCGAAACTGGCTCCTGCCGTTGACGGAGGAGAGCCATTGGCTGGCGGACGCGCACTTCCTCCCCGCCCTGGGGCTGCGCCTGCAGCTGCCCCTGCCCGCGGCCGCCACCGCGCCTTGCTTCTGGCGCCGGGAAGACGGCGCGCGCTGCGGGGTCGGCCTGGTAACGACGCCAGGGCACTACTGCCACGTCGGCGGTGGCACTACCCATCGCCACGACGGCGTCAGGGTCTGGCTCGGCGGCTGGCTGCGCGCCCCAGGCGCGACGGACGTGGACACGAAACAATTCGCGCCCGCCTGGGACAGGGCGCGCGCGGATGACACTGTCGAGGCAGCCCGCCTCGACGTGGCCTTGACCGACCCCGCGGCTGGCACGACCCCCGACCTACGTCGATGTGGAGGTCACGGACGCCGCGCTCTTGGCGCGGACGCGCCGGCGGGCCGGGACCGCGCTGCCCGCGACGGCGCAGCCGCGACGGCCTGGGAGGAGCGCAAGCACCGATGTCGCCGAGCCGAGCTCTGACTGCCTTCGCGCTCGAGGCCGTCGGGCTCGCCAGGCTGGAAGCGCAGGCGTTCCTCTGCACCTGGGCGCGCGGCGACACCGCCGTGCTGGCGGCGGCGCGTCAGGCCATGGCGCCGACGCAGCGCGGCAACGCGGAGCCTTACCGCTCCGCTCGCCTCGCCTCGCGCGGCGCGGCGCGCCGCAGGACTGGCGGCGGCGGAGGCGAGCCCGCTGCCTGCCGCGCGCGCGCGCGCGAGCTGAGCCAGGGCGCGCGCCCAGCGGCTGGCTTGGCCGGCTGGCCGCAGGAACGCGCGCGTTCAGCGCGGGGCGCTGCGCGGCTGGCAAGCGGGCCGCGGGGCGCAGGGCGCGCCAGCAGGGGCCGGCAGCAGGCGGCTGGGCGCAGGGCGCCGGCGCGCGCTGGCGGCGGCCGGGCGGCGCTGGCGGTCGGGCGGGCTCGCGCGGGGGGCGGCGCCGGAGAACCGTTGCGCGGCGCCGCTGGCCGGCTTGCGCGCGCGCGCCAGGCGCTTGTTGGCAGGCCGCCGCGCAGCAGCCACGGCGTTGCCGCAGGTGCGAGGGCGGCCGGGGCGCAGCTGAGCCGGGTACGTTGCTCCCCCCAGCCAGGGCCGGTCGGCCCTGGAGAGATGATCGAACTAGGAACCAGGCGATTCTTCAGGAGGAGGAGCACGAACACGAGTGCGTTCACGAGCTTGAGCACGAGCACGAGCACGAACGCGAGCACGAGGAGGAGCGGAGGAGCAGAGGAGTAGGAGGAGGGGCAGGAGGAGCAAGTGGAACGATCGCTCCAAGAATCACTGGCTGGCGGCGAATCCTGGTTGGAAGCAGCAGGACTGCATCATTTGCGTCCCTCCCCTCCTCGTTCGCGTCGCTGCATTCGGTTTCGCCCTTGTCGTCGGTGGCAGCCCTTTTCTTTTTCTGCCTGGATCTGCGCGGGCGCGGGAGCGCTTGCGAGGCCACCCCAGCACCCTACAGTCTCTTCACAGTCGGGCCTGCCTGAATGCCCCAGCCGGCCCGAGGTCGCACGTCGACTTCCGCAGAAAGTGCCGCGATTTTGTCGAAACGGAGATCAAGCCGTACCTGGACGGGTGGATAGAACGGCGCGAGGCCACGGAGAAGAGGGAGGGCGAGAGGGAACAGCGGGGAGGAGGAGGGGGCTGCACGAGGAGGATGGGGTAGGAGGAGGAGGGAATCGACGAAGGAACGAGGGGAGGGGGAGGAGGGCAAAATGGGGAGGGAATCAAGAGGGGGGGGGCAGACAGGACATTGGAAAAGAAAAGGGGAGTTCAGTGGCGAGGAAAGGAGGAGGAGGAGGAGGAGGAGGAGGAGGAGGAGGAGGAGGAGGAGGAGGAGAAGACGGAGGAGGAGGAGGAGGAGGAGGAGGAGGAGGAGGAGGAGAGGGGAGGACGGGGAGGTCCCCGTCTCTTGCTATTCCGCCTAGTTTTGCGAACCATTTTCAGGGTGGAAGGTGAGGAGGAGGAGGAGGAGGAGGAAAACCAGTGTAAACCCAAGAGGCACCAACGATTTTGGAAGAAACCTTCCCCCCAAACTCCCCTATCATAGGCCCCATACAACGGTTCATTTCCATCGAGGGACTTGCATCGTTGGAAGACCACCGTTCGAAGACCTAGAAGCATGCCAAAACATTGTTCTCGGGATTCCAACGCCACGGATAAACTTGACTGTTGCGTCTAGATGATCCCGAATCGTGCCAGAACGCCATACTTGGGACTCCAGCATTTCGCATCATCGTAACTGTTGCACCCTCATAAACGTAAAAACGTCCACAAAATTATTTCTGGTGCGTCCATCATGGGAAGCCGCGAGTCTTTTGCAGTATTATACAAAGAAGACTGTGCGCGGGTCAAAGGCGAGAGCCCTCAATCCGTCCTGCGAAGCTCTTGCCACTTGTTACAACGAATATGCGCGGCGCTAAGGCGAGAACCACATTTTGAAAACGACCCGCCCTCAATCTGTGGAAGAAGGAGGGGGGAGGACGACGACGATGACGACGTCGACGAGGACGACACAGATCCCCAAAGTCGTGGTTTTGTCAAAACGTGGACCCGCTGAGATCTCGACCCCTTCTCTGGGACATGTTTCTCATCCTGTAAGGGCCTTCAGGTTTTGAGGAAACAGTGAGAAGTTGTCCGATGATATTCTTGGTGCGGCGTGAGATTGTCTGGGGAGGGAGGAGGGAGGAGGGAGGAAGATACCCCCTTCCTGCCTCCCGGCCTTCGGGCTCAATTTTGGTATGATCAAGCCGACTCGATATTGATGTCGGCCGGTTCGATCCGATTCGATTTCGATATTCCGACGCTCCGATGGGTTCCGATATTGGCACGGCGTTTTTTGTTCATCCTGGCGCATCCGATGCAGCCCGATTCTTGGAACGGGGAAGGGGGTCCTGAGGAAAACGTGTCCTGGACCCTGTTGTTTTCACCCAAGGACCAGATCCTCATCCAGAGTCGCTTTTCAACAATCCCGGGGCCCGTGGAGGGCCCCGGGAGACCAAAAATTTAGAAACACTTTAGGAGGGCCCCGTGGAGACCAAAAAATCCCGGCGCCCGTGGAGGGCCCAGGGACACCAAACAACGTTTCCCTCCCACGCGTAGAGGGGAGGGGGGGAGGGCAGTTTCTTAGGAGGCTGCTCGGAAGAAGCCTTCCCACCTACCCCTGCCCCCTCTGCGCGCCGCCGAGATCCAAGAGCGAAAGAAGGACGCACGTGTACATGAATCCACGTTGGTATCGAGAGTACGAATTGCGCGAACGTTCGCATCACGCGGCTGCTCTCGCGGACTGGGGGGGGGGGCGTGTTCACGTACGTGACGTTGGGCGGGTACGTTTTTTGTGGCTTCTCTACATCGGGAAAGAAGAGTGACGTGACTATAAAAACTCGGAGGTCCGCGCGGATTTCTGGGATCAGAGCTGGACCCCCCTCCCTGGCGCGCGGAGCGCGCCAGGGGCGGCGCCGGAGGCGCCGCCAGGGGGCTGGGGAAGCTCCCGAACGAAGTGAACCCCACCCTCCCCCTCTGAAATCGTGTGGGGTTGGGGTAGGGCTCGCATGTGGCCCCCTAAAGTATCTCACTCGGCCTCGCTCGGACGCGTGGATTTTCTGCTGGCCTGGGCCATCGAGGAACATCCTTCGGTCATCTTGCGGGGAGTGAGCGCACGCAGCCCGAAGATTCACGGGGAATGGACGTCCGAGCGATGGCGGGCTCAGCATGATCGGTTGCAGCTCCTCGCACCGGTCGTTCTCCCCATGCGCTGCGGACAGGCACGGGGTACACCCCCGCAAGCCACGTGCGGTGAGCTGGCCGGGGTTGCCTCCGCGCAAGGCCGCGGCAGGTGTTGCGCCCGGCCAGGATCGGGACGATCGAGATGGGTGCAGTGGAAGCCCATGCCAAGAAGCACCCTGCTTGCCTCCAGGGTGCCCAGGGTTTCTTGGGTTTCGATTGTTTTCCTGCACAACGCGTGACGTTCCCATTCCAAAAAACGACGGACATCCTGGGGGCGCATGGTTGGGTTTTCTAGTGGAATGTTTCTTGTGGTCGAGCTACTACTGTATGGAAAGAATGGGCGCGATGCCCAACAGCTTTTCCTGCTCATTGTGAACAGGACCCGCTGTCCGAACTGTCCGCGCCGCCGCGGTCGACCTTCTCTGAAGGCATCCGCCCGCCTACCCAACAGCGGTCGCTGATGGTGCTGGAGAACAGCTGTTGCTGGGCATTGCACAGTCGGGGCGCGTTGGCTACCCAACAGCGGTCGCTGATGGTGCTGGAGAACAGCTGTTGCTGGGCATTTCACAGTCGGGGCGCGTTGGCAGGTCGACCCTGCAAAATCTAACGTACTCGTGTGTCGTGTCCATCCCTTCTCATGTCCTCTGCGTGCTCGGGCTCAGGGTACCCTATGCCCCGTCGCTGTTGGAGGCCGTGCTGCCGTCGGAAGAGTCTCGTGTCCCGTCGCGTGCCCTCTCGCGTGCGCTCCGACGGTACCCATTTCTGTCCGCACGCACTTCGGACGTCCACACAGGAGCTTGCCCCCCGCCCCTCGTCGAGCTCGTCCGAGCTCCCACCGTTCAGGAGCGACAGCAGGACGTGCACGTAGATGAGCCCACGCTGGTTTCGAGAGCACGCACTGCGCAGATGTTCGTATGACGCGGCCGGTCTCGCGCATCGAGGGGCCGTGTTCGTGCACAGAGCTGGGCGCGCACGTCCTCTGTAAGCTCCCTGACCGTCCTCGAGGCCGTCGCCCTCGGCCGCCCCCCCCCGCGCGCCGCGCGGCCCTGGCCGGCCGAGCTCGCCGCGCGCCGGTGCACGGGCTGCCTCCGCCGCTCGTGCATCGCAGGGGGGTCGGCCTCAACGGCGCTCATCCGCCTCCGCCTTCTCCTCCGCCTTCTCCTCCTCCTCCTCCTCCTCCTCCTCCTCTTCCTCCTCCTCCTCCTCCTCCTCCGCCTTCTGCTCCTCCTCCTCCTCCTCCTCCTCCTCCTCCTCCTCCTCCTCCTCCTCTTCTGTCGATTTCGTGGGCCGTTGTTTCGCTTCGATGCCGTGCTGCAGGAAAGGCGGAGGGATGGCGAAGCGAGGGACTACGGGGACCAAACGAGAACGAAAAACACTGTTCAGGGCGATCCCTTGTTCAGGTGATCGTTTTTTAAAGCACTGTTCTGCCGATGGGCGCGGGCTCCAAAACCCTCCCTCCTCCCCTCCCCCATGGAGTAGATCTTGGCTGTTTCTTGGGCGCCTGCTTCGAGCGGGTGGAGCCTCCCCCAGAGGCAGCACTCTTGCAAACAGTCGCACTAAGCAGAGGTCTGGAGCCAGCCCCCCCCCCCTCCCCCCCTTTTTCCCCCCAATGTCGAAACGCCGAATAAAAAAACGCTCACGTAGCAGCCCACCAGCCCGCCGATCATCACCACCACAGACCTGCGCCCGAGGGCGCGGGAGCGGTCTCCGCGGACGGACGGACGGACGGGAGATGTGCGGACGCCTCGGGGTAAGCTGAGGTCGTGGCCTGGGCCCGCTGTCGGAACGCCGGATAAAAAGAAAACAGCCACCAGCGAAGACGGCGGCGGGGGTCCGCCGATCCTGGGATCCTGGGGCCAAGCCTGCACGCCCCAGCGGGGCCGGAGGTCGTCGAGGCTCGCGCCCAGGTCGCCCTCCTCCTCCTCCTCCTCCTCCTCCTCCTACTCCTCCTCCTCCTCCTCCTCCTCCTCCTCCTCCTCCTCCTCCTCCTCCTCCTCCTCCTCCTCCTCTCCCTCCCCCCCCTCCGCGATTTCTTCGTGGTCTCGAAGTCCCTCCTCGACAGCAAGATCGAGGTAGCCGTCTCGCAGGAGATCGTCTGCTCACCGCATCGGGCAGTGGTCCTGCGGCTGGGGCGCTCGGCGAGGCCGCCTATGGTGCTGCAGCTGGACAAGCCCCAGCGATGGCCGCTCGAGCTGCCCATCTGCTGCCCGGGGCCGCCTGGCAGCTGGCCTCGACCGTTGGTACGGCGAGGCGAATACACGCAGGATGACATCGACACCTACTGGCGCGAGGTCTCGGCCGCCTTCGAGCATGACCTCAACAGGTACCACTGCTTCGAAGGTAAGGACCTCGACTCCCGCACGGGCCACTTTCGCGGGCCCGTGTACACGTGGCGGGAGCTGCCTGCGCCGCCGCTTCCGGTGGACTCCCTGACGCAGCGGGAGGCGCGAGGCATGACGTGGCTCTCGCAGCAGCTGCGCAGCCTGGCCACGCTGGCCATGCACATCGGCGAGAAGGGCCCCACCAGGGCCCTCCAGGATCGGTACAACAGCGTCACCAGACGCCTCACCACCCACGCCGTGGTGCTGCCCATCCTGGAGGCCGCCGAGGGCCAGAGCCAACACGGCAACGTCAGCGGCGATGGTCTCGGTGACCCCCCCGGGCCGTCTGCGGGCAGGGGCCGCCGCGGGCCCATTTTGCCCCCATGGTCTGACGGGGAAACCGGCTGGTGCCGTCAGACCAGGCAGGGAATTCTGCCCCATCTGGCGAGAGTCGTGGTGGCGCCCCTGGGGCCGCCGAGGAGGGCACCGATTGGGGCAGCATCATCGCCGCCCTCAGCGACATCAGGGCCATGGAGGTCTCCAGCGAGGTCCTCGCCTTCGTCAACCACTTCGCCGAGCCCGCGGAGGACGAGGCCCATGTACTGCAGCGGCGGCTGCTTGCCGCGGCCAACACCGACGGGAAGCAGTGGGTCAGAGCACAAGGGGCCAAAGGCGCAGGGGCACTCCATCGCTGGACCAGCCCGCCCACACCGCGGACTCCCATCAAGCCTGGGCCCAGCCGGCCCGACGGCCAACGGCGCCATGCGCACCCGCAGACGGCGGCCGACGACGAGCTTGCAGGCTGGGAGAGGATCTGGAAGGACAGGTACGAGCCAGGGCAACCGTGGGAGGGACTCCCCTCCGACGACGAGCCCAGGCCGCCCAACGTCGTGCTGCAGCAGGTCGAGAGGGCCTGCAAATCGTTCGCCACCCGCACCAGCCTGGGCGAGGCTGGGCGCCGGGGGCTACTGGCGCTGACCTGCCTTCTCAACGCTGTCGAGGCGGGGGCGCCATGGCCGTCATCACAAAGTACGGTGCTCTTTTTCCCCAAGGCCAAGCCTGCTGGCGGGGTGCGCAACCTTGGCTTGCTCCCAGAGATTGTGCGAGTCTGGGGGCGCACCAGGAAGCACATCGCCACGGAGTGGGAGGAGAAGCGCTGGAGGGCCTATGACTGGGCCTGCAAAGGGCGCTCCAGCGAGCGGGCCGCGTGGGTGCAGGCGCTGCACTGTGAGGCGGTCATTGCAGAGGGCGCCACATACTCGGTCACGTACTTCGACCTGGTCAAATGCTTCGAGTACGCGCTGTTGCACTTAGTCTGGATCGCTGGACTACGCTGGGGGTTGAACACCAGGATTCTCAGGATCATCCTCCGAGTCTACTCAATGGTGCGCAAGGTAGTGTTAGAGCACGCCTAAACGAAAGGCGAACGGTGGATCAGGGGCATCATAGCGGGCAGCATTTTCGCCCCACTGTGCCTGAAGCTCGTGCTCATGGGCGAAGTGGACGACATTGTCTACCGTTTCCCTTGGGCCGAAGTCTGCCTCTTCTTCGACGATCTCGCGCTGGCCACGCACGGGCCGCGGGAGTTCGTCAGACACCACCACGCCGAGGCGGTGAAACAGGTCGTGGGCGCCCTGGAGGACAAGCTCGACCTGGCCGTCTCGAGGGGCGCCGAGGGGGAGACTGTGACCATGTCTTCCACCGCCGAGGCGGAGGCTGACCTGAAGAGCGTCTGTGACAAGTACGGCATCAAGCAGGTGAGGCACGAGAAGCACCTCGTCGTCACGGCGGCCGCTGGGCGGCGGCGGCGAGCGACAGCAGTCGTCGAGCGGACCATCAAGCAGGCGGCGCGCAGCCAGCGCATCCGCCGAATCAAAGCAGCAGGTGGAGCGGCCCACAAGGTCGTGCGGCACGGCGCCGCCCCTTCGATCCTGTACGGGGCGCGCGTCCAGGGCATCAGCGACGCCCGCCTGACCAACCTCAGGCAAGCTGTCGCCGCCGCGATGCCCGGCACGCACGCCGGGCGCTCCACGCACGTGGTGCTCCTGGTAGACGACATCGACCCAGGAGTGCTGGCGACGGCGGGCCCCATTCTGGAGTGGCCTCGGGCCTTGCAAGAGATCGACCGCGACCCTAACATGGAGGAGAGGTTGACCACTGCCTGGAAAAGATGGAGCATCAAGGTTGCACGGGCCAAACACCCGTGGCAAATCGTAACAGGTCCTGCTGCCGCGGTCATCGTCGCGCTGCGGAGGATCGGCTGGTGCTCGCGCTCGCCATGGTCGGTATTCACTGGTCAAGCTGATCTCGACCTGAGGCAGTTCCCGCTGCGGGATCTCTTTCATCTGGTCAAGGCTGCCACCCAACGAGAGCTCCTGCAGGCCTGGCTGGCCAGGTGGGGCGAAGAGCTGGGGGCAGGCCGTGGTCCGTTTCTCGCCCCAGTGCGCGCCCTCTTGCGGCGCCGGCTCACTAGTTCCTGGACCCAAGAGCATCAGACTCGCGTGCGTCAGGTCTTCTGTGGGGGCTCTTGGACCCAGGACCGTCTGTTCGCGAAGGGAGTCGGTGAAAACGATTTGTGCCAGGCTTGTTCCGGGGCGGTGGGAACGGGGCGTCATCGCTCTTTCTGCTGCCCCAAGCGTGCCGAAATTCGGAACAGGGTCGGGGGGCGCCACATCCATCAGAGAGATGCGAATCCCTGGCCGGGCCACGAGCATTTGTGGGGGAGGGGCATTTGCGAGGACCCCAGTTTTTCCCTTCCCCACCCCCCGCCCTCCCACGAGGCCGCCACCGAAGGCCAGTGGGGCGGGTGGGTGACTGGAGAGGTTTTTGTAGACGGTTCCCTGCTCTATGGAGCCTACGAAGGCATCGAGCGAGCAGGGTGGGCATTTGCCACGCTGGACGAGGCGGGGGCCTTTAAGCACGCCACTTTCGGGCCCCTTCCCCTCGAGCAATGGCAGCAAACGATCTTCGCGGCCGAGCTCTGGGCAGTGTATCAAGTACTGGTTGTAGCTGTTGTGCCGCTCGAGATATATTCAGACTGTCAGGCAGTCGTCGAGGGCGTCGCTAGAGGCGTAGCGTGGGGTCACAGGCCAGATATAGCAATGTCTTGGCTGTGGCAGAAGTGCTGGCACTTGATCGGGGAGCTCGGGGGGCTCAGCCAAGGCTCACGCGACTCGGGCACAACGCGCCGAGATGGGGGCCAGGCTTTGGGTAGGAAACACGGCGGCAGACAAGCACGCCAAGCTTGGAGCTCAGATGTTGCAGCACGCTGATTGACAAAGGAAGGCTGACATTGAGAAGTTTAAGCTAGTCAGTGACATTCTCGAATTCGCGGCTCGTGTCGGGGGGGAGTCCCATGAAATTAAGGACACGTCCAGGGAGAAGGCCCGGACACCCCCAGAGCCCGACGGTCCGCCTGACGAGGTCCCAACACCACCACCTCCTCCTCCTCCTCCTCGGAGCCTTCCTCTCCTGGTCGAAGAAGTGGATGGTGACCCGCGGGACCCCCTCACAAATCAGGCAAGGAGCATGGGCCATCATATTGTGACCCGTGCCTCTCGCGTGTTCTGTAAACGCTGCGCCTGCTACGCAACCGCGCGTTGGCTGGCCCTCAAGCAGCGTTGCAAGCCCGGGAGTTCAAGGACTCTCGGAGGGAGGTTGTCAAGGTTGTGGGACGGACGTCGCCCGACTACAGGCCACCCCTTCCAGTGCAGCACGCCCTATAGCTCGGACAGGCCGTGTATAGCCAGCGTGCACCCCCCGTCAGGGCCCCTTACACGTAAGGCCCCTAGCGCAGCAGGGAATAACCCAGGAAATAGTCCTCCGCTCCCTCCCTCCCTCCATCCCTCCCCTCCCTCCCCTCCCCCCCTCCCTCCCCTCCCCTCCCCTCCCCTCCCCTCCCCTCCCCTTCCCTCCTCGCAGGTGGCAGAGGCGGGAGCGGCGTCGAGCCCCCTCCAGCTTGCGGCCGAGCGCGCCCGCAGCCACCGGCGGCCCGCGCCGCGCGCCGCGCGCAGGCTCCTGGCCGGGGTGATCGTCTGCCTCGTCGCGGTCGCCGCCTCGCCAGCAGTGGCGAAGCGTCCTGGCGTGCCTATGGTCCTACCAGACAATGTTCTAAGAACCTTTTGTAGGACTGCAGGAATGCTGGCAAGGGGTGCCATCTGTGCCTATATCGGGGTGACCCGAAAGGGGGTCCAGCTGAAAGGGGGTGGTGCAATAGATTTGGGGTATAGGGATGCTGGGACTATAGGAATGCTGGGACGGTCGGTCCCTGCTCAACGATCGCCGCCTCGCAAGCAGTGGCGAAGCGTCCTGGCGTGCCTATATCGGGGTGACCCGAAAGGGGGTCCAGCTGAAAGGGGGTGGTGCAATAAATTTGGGGCAAATTGTATTGCAAATGTACTGCGCCGGAGAATTGTGTTGCATTGTATTGCAAGTAGTGTACTGCACGCGAAAATCCAGCAGTACATCTGCGCCCCGGAATGTATTGCACGCCCCAAATGTATTGCAATCCCGCAAATCTATTGCACCAAATCTATTGCACCACCCCCTTTTCATTGGACCCCCTTTTGGGTCAACCCGACTATAGGCCCACCAATGACTGTTCTAAGAACCTTGTGTGGTTTTACTAGATGTTCCTAGAACCTTTCTGGCGGGGACTGTCTTGTATTATCACATCGGGCTTACCTTCTAAAAACATTGTTTTTGTTCTCAGAACATGTTTGGGTTCTAAGAACACTTCGTGGTAGGCCAATCGGAGTGCCGGGACAGTTGGTCCCTGCTCAAGCCTCGGCCTCCGTCGCCGGCACTGCGGACGGCCTCCTCGCGACTGACCAGCCGCAGGTCCGAGGCGGCGTCGTGAGATCCCGCGTCTCCACGACGCAACAAAAAGAGAGGGCCGCCACGCGGACCTTCACCGCGCCGAGGGTTCCCCGAGTGGGAACGGAGCTTTTCGCTCGCCGGCGTCGCGACCGAGCCCTCCTTCTGCTGAGCCTCGCGCGTGAAGGCATCCAGATGCTCCGGCGTCGGGAGGCGGGCCGTCGATGTGGACGATCGCGGTCCCAGGCGGCGCCGCTCGGGTACGGCAGGCGCTGACACGGCCTGCGCACAGGTGATAATCATTGGGCACGCGGCGGGGCGCCGCGCGCCTCGCGGCTTGCCCGGGTCCACGTACAGAGCGAAGTGGCCGTCGTCCGCAACGAGGGGTTCGCCCTCGACGAGCTTGCCCGGCGCAGTGAGCCGCCCGACGGACTCGGGCGCCGCGTAATGGGGGATCATAAATGGGGGGGTGGCGAGTATGGTCCGAGAAGGTACCCAAACGGTACCTAAACGAGCCCCCTGGGGCTCTGGAGGGGCCCGAAAGGGGCACGAAAGGGGACCTTTTCTGACCCCCCCATTTGTGACCCCCCCAATTAAGCCACGCCCAACGGACGTCGCGAGCACTGCCGCGAGGCCCTGTTCTAGGATTAAGTCGGGCCTGCCCCTCTACAGGAGGAACATTCAAAATAGTGAAAAGATAGTCTGGACACAATTTTTGAGTATTCTTGATCATTGTTTGATTGATTTTCGGGAATTCGTTATTGGTCGTCGAAAGTCCGCCTGTAGGGGGACATGCCCGACCTCAATCTAGGCCACCTCGCCTATCCTCCACCTCATACTGTAGGACGTCGTCCTCGCGCCAGTGGAGCTGCTCCCAGTCATCGCCCTGCCGCAGCGTGGAATACCGCATGGCTGCTGCGGCGGCGCCGCAGCCCGGCCGTCCTCCAGGGCGATCTCCAGCAAGCGCGCTGCGCTCCGCAGCGCGTCGGTGGCGTCGCGCGTGGCGCGGATCGAGCCCGCCGGAGCCGCGCAGCGGACGCGGTCGCGAACCTCGCGGCATAGGTCCACCCCCCAGCGCGGGAGTTGGCTGAGAATGCCCGGCCGGGAGCGCCGCACGACCCGCCGCCGCGACCGAGGACGTCTCGGCACGCGGCGCGGGTGCGCGCGGGACGGGGGGGGGCGGGCGAGGGGCGAGGAGGGGCGAGGGCGAGGACGAGGGGGAGGCGTGTCCGCGCTCACCCCTCGCTGGGCGCACGGCCAGGGAAGCGGGGCGCGCGCTCCCCTGCCTGAGCCAAGGAGAGGGCAGTCACCGAGGGGGACGTGCGGAGGGACCGCCCGCGGCACGCTCAGCTTCCGTTTCCCGATGGTGGACTACCAACGCACAGCTTAGCATATATGTATATACATGTATGTGTGTAGACGTGTATCCATATATATATATATATATGTATATATATATATATATATATATATATATATATATATATATATATATCCGCCGGCCCCCTTGTGGGGCCACCAGGCTGTAGGCGCGGTTCGCAGTTTCCTGTACCAGTTGTAGGTTGTAGTTTCCAGTGTTACAGTTCTGCTTCTTGCTGGTTACTGTAACTAGTTGACTTCTTGCTGGTTACTGTAACTAGTTGATTGACCGCGCGAGGGGGGGGGAGGCCCAAACAAGACTTTTAGCGTCCCCTGGGCGCGTTGTCTGAATTGCTGGGGGGGCTCGAAATCGACACCCCTCACGCAGATCCGCGGGGTCAGGGTCCAAAAACACATGGGATTTGCCACATTTCTGAAATTCGGTGCCACCCCTCACGCAGATCCGCGGGGTCAGGGTCCAAAAACACATGGGATTTGCCACATTTCTGAAATTCGGTGCCACCCCTCACGCAGATCCGCGGGGTCAGGGTCCAAAAACACATGGGATTTGCCACATTTCTGAAATTCGGTGCCACCCCTCACGCAGATCCGCGGGGTCAGGGTCCAAAAACACATGGGATTTGCCACATTTCTGAAATTCGGTGCCACCCCTCACGCAGATCCGCGGGGTCAGGGTCCAAAAACACATGGGATTTGCCACATTTCTGAAATTCGGTGCCACCCCTCACGCAGATCCGCGGGGTCAGGGTCCAAAAACACAGGGATTTGCCACATTTCTGAAATTCGGTGCCACCCCTCACGCACATCCATCGCAAGGCGTGGTAACCCAAACTGCGAGTACTCCCTCGGCCCTTTAATCCCAAGGTGTGGTAACCAAGCTCGTAAACCATACACGTCTTACCAATCGCCCTGTGTGGTAACCCCTCTTGTGATCAGTTGGTTTTGCCGATTGCGAATCGGCCTCGCATGAAGTTCCGATACTGCTGCACGACAGCGCCAAAGCCTCATGATTTAGTTCTTCCATGGCCCATTCTCCGAGAGAGGGGGCCGGCGGCAGGGGGCGAAGCCCTTACGGATATAGATGTGCAATCCCAAACGTGCATAATCACATGTGTATATATATGCATATATACACGATATTCATACACACATTTTTATATACATACATATGTATATGTATACATATATATCGTACACATGCACCACTATATACATATATACATATATATATATATATATATATGTCGTACATACATTGATACATATATAATATTATATATATATATATATATATATATATATATATCGTACACACGTATACACTCCGTCACATACGTACCTACATGCATACACACATACATACATACATACATACATACATACATACAGACAGACAGACAGACAGACAGACAGACAGACATACATACATACATACATACATGCATACATACATACATACGTACGTACGTACGCACGTGCTACGTAGGTACGTACGTACGTACGTACATACATACATACCTACATACATACATACATACATACATACATACATGCATGCATACATACATACATACATACACATATACACATATATATATATATATATATATATATATATAAGTATATATAGATGTATGTATAACTGTATACGGGAAGAGATGAAGGAAAGAAGGGAGGGGGAAGGAGGCCCCGCCTTCTAACGCTCGCTCACGGGGCGGAAGAAGGAGGAGGGAGGAGCAGGAGGAGGAGGACCCCACCTCCCCGCCCCCCGGCCTCTGGAGACGAGGCGTACCCGCTGTCCCTGCACGCCAAGTCCCTGGAGGCGGGCCTGCCGACCGCCGGCCTGGCGAAGGACGGGGAAGCGGTGCAGGGCCCATTGGGCTTCGGTTGCCAGAACGCACCTCTTCTTCTTCCTTCTCATCCTCCTCCTCCCTCCTTCTCCTCCTCCTCCGCCTCCTCCTCATCTTCCTGCTCCTCCTCCTTCTCCTCCTCCTCCTCCTCCTCCTCCTCCTCCTCCTCCTCCTCCTCCTCCCCCTCCTCCTCCTCCCCCTACGCACCGAGGATCAGCCCTGCAGAGAGCCGAGATCATGGGCAAAGATAGGGGGGGGGCAGGCACGGGCGTGGGGAGGATTGACTTCTCCTCGGTTCTGGGTGGCTTCCCAGCCTCGGGGTGCGCTCCAGCAGCTGCGCCTCGTCGAGGGCGTTCTGGTCGTTGCCCTCACGAGGAGGAGGAGGACGAGGAGGAGGAGGAGGAGGAAGAGGAGGAGGGGGAAGGAGGAAGAATAGGAGGAGTAAGGAGGAAGAGGAGGAGGAGGGATGATGTCTATAATGATGATGATGCTGATGATGATGATGATGATGATGATGATGATGATGATGATGATGGTGATGGTGATGGTGGTGGTGATGGTGATGGTGATGGTGATGGTGATGGTGATGGTGGTGATGGTGATGGTGTGATGGCGATGTTGGTGATGATGACGATGATGATGATGATGCTGATGCTGATGATGAAGCTGATGCTGATGCTGATGCTGATGCCGATGCTGATGCTGATGCTGATGCTGATGCTGACTATGATGCTGACTATGATGCTGATACCGCTGCTGATTATGATGCTGATGCTGATCATGGTGATGCAGATGCAGCTGATGATGCTGATCATGCTGCTGGTGATGATGATGCTGATGATGCAGATGATGATGCTGCTGCTGATGATGATGCTGAGGATTACGATGATTATGATGAGGGTGAGGATGAGGATGAGGACGCTGATGATGAGGATGAGGATGAGGATGAGGATGAGGATGATGATGCTGATGATGATGATGCTGATGCTGATGATGATGATGATGATGATGATGATGATGATGATGATGGCGGGGCTGATGATGATGATGATGCTGATGATGATGATGATGATGTGATGGTGATGGTGGTGGTGGTGATGGTGGTGATGATGACGATGACGATGACGATGACGATGACGATGACGGTGATGATGATGGTGATGATGATGATGATGGTGATGGTGATGGTGATGGTGATGGTGATGGTGATGGTGATGATGATGGTGGGGAGGAGGAGGAGGAGGAGGAGGAGGAGGAGAAGGAGGAGGAGGAGGAGGAGGAGAGCATCCAGCCTGCGCTGTTTCGAGCTGTGGGGCTCTTGCACGTTTTTCGCGCTCCTGCGCCCTCGCGGAGCTCCCTCGTCGCCGCGCGGCCAGTCTCGCCTCGAGAGTCTGCTCGGGTTCGCCAGGTCGCGCGCTGTCTCGCCGTTCTCGGCGTCTGCGGGGCCCCTCGACTGGCCACGGGGACGTCCACGAAACGGCTCGGGGAAAGGGTCAGGAGCAACGATCGGGGCGGGGGGTGGGAGGAAGAGGAGGAAGAGGAGGAGGAGGAGGAGGAGGTGGAAGAGGAAAAGGAGGAGGAGGAGGAGCGGGGGGGAAAGAGGAGGCGTGGAGGAAGAGAAGGAGGAGGGAGAGCTCCTTGGCGGCCACGACGGTAGTGATGACTGTGGTCGGGTGGGGTGGACATCATTGCCTGGGCCATGACACCTGCCCGTCTTCATGGCCCCATCCCCTTGCCTCAACACGTCCATCGGCCGCACACGTTCCTATGGGCAGGATTTACGACTCCCCCTCTTGAACGCCCCTTTCTCCACTTCCACCTTCCATACCTGCCGACCTCCGCAGAAGATGCGGACGAACTCATCGAGGTTCATGGGAACTGTCTACGTGATTTAAGAAAGATCACGCCGATCATATCGGAAAAGGGACGGCAGGTTGGTTCGGTAGCAAATCATGGGAGCCTTGTATAGTATACCTTCGCAATTCCGTTTTTAGTGTCGACTCGCGTCGATTAGCGTCTGGGAGTCGACGAGATAGCGCCGATTTAGCGTCGATTAGCACCGATGTAGCGTCGACCAGCGTCGATTCGCAAGAGCCGACAAGATGATATTGGAGGCTCGCACGAGTTGCCACCGAAGGAGGGCTCTCCTGGACCCCCCCCGAAGACCTGCTCTCGCGCCCTGGGGCTGAGAGGACGTGCAGAGCCGGTACCCCGCGGCGATCCTGCCCGACGGGGGCTTCGACCCTTTCCACGAGCTGATCTATCCCACCAGCTCGCGCTGATCGGGCTCGAGCTATCACTCCCCTCCTTCCCCTCCAGGGGCTTCGACCCCTTCCACGAGCTGGTCTATCCCACCAGCTCGCGCTGATCGGGCTCCTCCTTCTCCTCCTCTTCCTCCTCCCTCCTCCTCCTTCTCCTCCTCCTCCTCCTCCTCTTTCCTCGTCCTCGTCCTAACCTTCTCCTCCTCCTTCTCCGCCTCCTCCTCCTTGTCCTCCTCCTCGCACTCGTTCGGTCTGGTCGTGCCTTGTCCTCCTCTTCCTTCTCCTCCTTCACCTCCTCTTCCTCCCTCCTCCCTTTTCCTCCTCCTCCTCCTTTTCCTCCTCCGCCTCCTCCTCCTCCGCCTCCCGCTGTCCGTAGCCATGTTGGCTCTAGCAGCCTGCTCGCCCAGCCTTTGGTTCGAGCTTGCGTCGGTCATGGCCGACGCGATGGCGGAGGCTCTCCTCGGTGTTGTTGTGCGCGCAGGCGGCTCTCGCCAGGCTGTGGCGGCCACGGCGGTGGCCCTCTTGGCGAGCGGCCCAGGCTGGCGGCGGCAACCTGCAGGTCGAGGACGCTGCGCGGCCAGCACCCTGCTGGCGAGCGGCCCAGGCTGGGCGCGGAGGCGCTGCCCCAGTGCGGGAAGGGGGCCAAGCGGCAGCAGAGGGGGCGGCGGCGTCGCGCCCGCGTCGCGCAGGACACGGCCATCGTCGGCATCACCGGCCACTTCGATAACAAGATCGAGAAGTGCCAGTTCGAGTTCGTCCTAGAGAACACACGATTCCTCAAGAGGGCCACCAAGAACGGCTCCAAGTCCGAGCAGCGGGGGGAGCTGATGAAAAATGGCCAGAAAACAGAGTTCGAGCCGCCCTCGAAGTCCACGAAGGAGGCGCAGGTCGACAAGGCAAAGGAGGTCGTGGTCTCCGCGTGCATGGCGGACTCTTCCGGCGTGCGCGAGTCTACCGAGTGCGACTGGTCCGTCAGCGCGGTGCGCCTCACGATGGCGCAGGCCCCGACGGAGACCAGGACTAACCGAGCCGTGCCGAGAATCAAGGGCGCGGGGGAGAGTAAGACCTACGACGCCTACGAAGAGTGCGACTCGTACATCGTCGGCAAGGGCGAGAGCGTCCTCTGCTCCAGAGGCTGAAGGAATCGCGTCCGCGGGGCTCAGAACCGAGCCCTCCTCCCATGAGCCCGCCTAGTGCCTCCAGCTCCAGAGGCTGAAGGCATCGGGATCGCCGGCGCGGAGAGGCGTTCCTCCTGCCCGTGCGTATTGGAGGAGGCATCGACGACCTGTTCCCTCGCTCTGTCGGCGGTGCCGGGGTTGTCCGGGGCCCGCCTGTTTCCCCGTCTGCCTTGTTTCGGCTAAACAGGCAGCCCCGCGGGCGATTTGCGTTGAGTTGCGCGGCGCTAGTTGGCGCCCAGCTGCGCCGACGCAGCGGAGCGGCTGCGCCCTGTGAGCGCACTCAGGCCTGCGCGGATAGCAGAAATCCTTTCGGGGAGAAAACTCATCTTCCTCCTCCGCCTCCTCCTCCTCCTCCACCTCTTTGGGCTCTCGATGTGCTAGCCGCCTCGCCTGCTCTCCGCCTTCTCGTGGCGCTTGGGGGACACCCCTACTCTGGCTCTGGTATTCTACTGGTTTGGACTCTCGGATTCAGGTGGGGTTGACTAAGGAGAGTTAAACACGTTTCCGACAGCATCGGCGTCGTTTACGCTGACATCCTCGGACGTTACAAGAACGGGACACAGTCTCCAAGTATGGCAACGGTCGCACCCAGTATGGCGGCGCATTCAATCCTGCGTCACTGGGAGATGTCGGACATTAACCCGCAGGTAGTCGAGCAGGCTGCACAACCGCTCCTCGAGCCGCTGGGCATTCCGTGCAAGAGCCGCAACATCTTTCAACTATATGAAGATCGTGAACTCTGTGCGTCACCTGCACTCGTGGTCATATCCTGCGTTTGTCCGCCATCTCAGGGCCGCGACTACCTCGACCTCTTGATGCAGAAGTACCTCGGCTCCGCAGTGGACAGGGCCGAGAGACGGCCCGTTTACGAGAACATGACATGCGAGGCTGCAGTGGGTCAACTTCCGCATGCGACGGTGATCAGTATCAGCCGACGGTCGGACAAGGTCAGAGTCAGCGGTACCCCCTCGACAATTGCCACTCTCGGTGCGATCCCAGGGTACAAGCCGCAGCAGTGCGCGGAGGCATCAGGATCGGAGGCCACGCCGCTTGTGAATGGCCGCGACCTGACTGTCAAGGTCGCCGACAACGGACCGCTCGAAGCCTCTCACTACTTGGGGACCGACGGCATCTTCAACCTTGTCAGAGCGCGCAGCTCCGCCACCATACGCGGTTGGAAAATTCTTTTCGCAGCCGATGGCGGTGGAGGTTTAACTTGCGGTTGCGGTCTCAGTGTGCTCGCCAACCTTGGAGGGCGCCAAGTGCCAGCAACGCCGGTGGCCACTGAGCACATGCCAGTTGTCCTTCGTACGTTGGGAGGCTCTACGGGCACCGATGCAGACTTCCACGAATACGCCAAGGACCTACAGGGTTCAACAACTCATGGACGGGCACTTGCGCAGCGTACAGGCTGGAGGTTCTGATGCAATATGGGACCAGGCAGTGGTTGCAACCAGTGTGCTTCAGCCGCGCGCCAACTACAACGCGGGGATCATGTGGCTCTTCGCGACGGCAGTAAGGCCACCGCAGCCCAGCACTAGCCGCTTGGGGGGTGGACCACAAGAGCGCGAAGGCCACTAACCACGAACATCTCAGCTACTATAGTCGTGTGTGAATCCCTGCAGGAGGCTTCAGCTCGGCTAATATTGTGGCGATGGGGCTTTCAGTCGTTTTTCTCTGCCAATGGTGACAACCCTCTATCTCTTTGCAGTAAGGCGGTGAGCAACATCATCCTCAATCAAGTTGGGTGTGTCGGCTTTGCCCCTGGCTGCATCTCCTGCGGTTCTGTTATCTCCCAGCGCCGCTCGGGGAGGGTACCGACAGCAATCAGAGGGCTGCTTCCTGGAGTCGGTGGCTGCAAGTATTGGACACTGTGTGTTTCACGGGACTCGCTTTCTACGTCATCATACCAGGCATTTTCGGGCTGTCTCTCTCCGCTATCCAGTGGGCACTCAAGTGGGGCTCGGTCAACAGCAGGCGTTGAGGGTCCGACGTCGCCGGCAGGAGTTGCAATTTCCAATGTAGTTGGAAATCGGCTTTCAACGAGTATTTAGTTCTTTGCGAAGCAAAGGGCTGCAGGCGTCATCTCTTGCGGCCCAGTTATCTCCCAAATCCGCCAGGAAGTTTACAATTGGGGCTGCCGCTCACGCAGGTGGTCTGGTTTTTTTTCTGGTGGTGGGTGCTTTCAACTGTGCAGTGGATCAGTGCGTCATCCTCCTACGGTTTTGTCCTCTTCCAATTCTGCCAAGGGAGTTTATAGTCGGGACTGGCGGTGAGTACAGCTGGTTTCCATCCCTCTGGCAATGAGAGCCCCAGATAGTCAGGTATTCACGTCATTCGCTACCACTATGAACATCAGTAGCGTGGGCTTATGACGGTTATACAACCTCAACACTGCAAGAATGGGTGCAATCAGGTTGTCGGGAGCTGACTTTGTGCTGTGCTTTATTATGCAGCGATGGGGTTTCTCATTTTCTCGCGGACAGGGTGCAAGCTGCTACTACTTCTGTCAAACTGCAGTGGAAGGGCTGGGTCCGATTTTCTGCACCAGCTGTCCCAATGGGAAGGATGCGCAGGGCAGTTTACGGCCTGGCACTGTACGCAGTTGCGGCCTGCAGGGTGGTCAGGTGTTATGGAACCGTTGGTGCGCACAGTTGTGGCGACACGGCGCAAGTCCATGTTGTATCTCTCCTGCATTACGAAGGAGGGAGGTCTTTCCCAGTGTTTCGGTTTGGGGGGGGGTCTGAGGAGTCGGTATTGCTCACGTGCGGCTCTGGCAGGGTGGGTAGCAGCATAGCTAATGTCCGAGGAGACTCAGATGTACGAACCATGTCATACTCGTTAGTCCAGCTTCCTGAAGGTTTTCTGGCCACGTGTTGACTCTGTGTTCGAATTGAATGGCGCTCGCCCCATCGAGGTCACCTGCGCGTCTTGGCAGGGTTCCAGGTCGTCGTGGTCCGCATGGTGATCTGGTTAATGGGCTTGAGGCAATCCGGGTTTCGCTCTTCTCCGAGGTCTGCTGAGCGGGCGGGGCTTTCTGAGGCTTTCCGATGCTTTTCGATCCGACCTGGTCGCTACACCCAGAACTCCAGAACTCCTCCTCCTCCTCCTCCTCCCCCTCCTCCTCCTCTTCCTCCTCCTCCTCCTCTTCCTCCTCCTCCTCCTCCCCCTTCCCCCTCCCCCCCTCCTCCTCCTTCCCCCCTATATCCTTCTCCTCCTCCTCCTCCTCCTCCTCCTCCTCCTCCTCCTCCCTCCTCCTCCTCCTCTTCCTCCTCCTCCACCTCCGCTTCTTCCCCCCTCCTCCCCCTCCTCCTCCTCCCCCTCCTCCTCCTCCTCCCCGTTTTCCTCCTCCTCCTCCTCCCCCGCCCCCCCCCCTCCTCCCTCGTCCCGCCTCCCAGCTCCCTCCTCCCACCTCCCTCCTCCTCCTCTCCCCCGTCCCCTCCTCCATCCTCCCCTCCCTCCTCCTCCTCCTCCTCCTCCTTCTCCTCTCCTCCTCCTCTCTCCCCTCCTCCTCCTCCTCCTCCTCCTCCTCCTCCTCCTCCTCCTCCTCCTCCTCCTCCTCCTCCTTCCTCCTCCTCCTCCTCCTCCTTCCTTCCTTCCTTCCTTCCTTTCCTTCCTTCCTTCCTTCCTTCCTTCCTTCCTTCTCCTTCCTTCCTCCCTCCTCCTCCCTCCTCCTCCTCCTCCTCCTCCTCCTCCTCCTCCTTTTCCTTTTCCTAATATATAATTTTTCCTTGTCGCGCCCCGAGGTTTTTTGGGGGGCGGGCCGGGCGTTTCGACTAAGACTTCCTCGCCCGTTCTGGTTCTGTAATTTGAAAAGTGACAGCCGTTTTACAGATTGGAGGGCGGACGGTTGTCAAAATGGGGTTGTCGCTTCAGCGCCGCGCGCAATCGCTTAAAATGATTGCAAGAGCTTCACGGATTGAGGACGGGTCGTTTTCCACATGCTTTTCTTGCTTTAGCGCCGCGCGCGTTCATTCTAAAACATTGCAAGAGCTTCGCGGATCCAGGGCGGGTCGTTTTCAAAATGTGGTTATCGCCTATCGCCGCGCGCATTCGTTTTAAACATGTGGTTCGCGGATTGAAGGCGGGTGGCTATCAAATTGTGGTTGTCGCCATAGTGCCGCGGGCTTCCGTGTCAAAAAGTGGCAAGATCTTCGCGGATTGAGGGCGGGCCGTTTTCAACATGTGGCTCTCGCGTTAGTGCCGCGCACATTCGCTTCAAACATTTGCAAACGTTTCACGGATTGAAGGCGAGTGGTTTTCAAATTGTGGCTCTCGCCTTAGCGCCGCGCGCATTCGCTGGTTTCTGAAAGAATGTGCAACAACTTCGCGGATTGAGGGCGGGTGGTTTTTCAAATTGTGGTGTTCGCCTCAGCGCCGTGCGCATTCGTTTCCAAAACAATTGCAATATTTTCACGGATTCCTATGATCAACGTGCCAGAAATAGCATTTGGGGAAAATTCAGGAGCTTGCGGGTGCAACAATTATGTTGCTTCGCGGTGCTGGAGTCCCGTAAATGACGCTCTGGCACGATTTCGGATCGTCAAGGCGTCGCAGTCAGGTTGATAGTTGGCGTTGAAATCCCCCGGATAGCAGTGTTTTGAAATGCTTCTGGATCTTCAAACGGTTGTGTTTCAACGAGACACCTTCAATGGAAATGAAACGTTGTGGGGACCCATGAAAAAAGAGAGGTTGGGTGGAGGGTTCATTCCAAGATCGTTGATGATTCTTGGGTTTACACTGGGCCTCGTCTTCCCCCTCCTCCTCCTCCTCCTGCTAGGTGGCGCGAGCGCGCCCTGTTGCACCTCCCACCTTCGATATCTAATGAAGTACACACACTCTGTTTACCGCAACGTTCCTTTTGGCCAGCGGGTCAGGCTGCCGAGCGCGGCCGTCTTCATGTCAGTTGTTCGATTCTTGCATTGGAATCCCCTGAGTTTCAACAATCAGGACCGCCAAGAAGAGGTGATCGTCACCACCGCCCAGTCCTTCCATGTGGCGGTGTTGGTGGGTACACAGGCTCGTGCTGCTCGTGACTCCCCATTGTCAAAAAAAACGGGTGCACGGCGTACTTTTGCTCGAAGCAGGATATGGCAGAGGCCCCTACACGAATCGCTCGGCTGGTGTATCTATGACGTTCAGCTGCGGGTTGAGGGAAAGTCACATCGTCAGGCACTGGCTCCCTCCACCCGCACTCGGAGGCCGTGGCTTGGGCGTGAGGGTCAAGCGGGCAGGGCTCGACCTGGCAGTGATTGGCGCCTACTTCCCGCCACGGCCTCGAGGTGTGCTCGGCCGTCCGAACTATGTTGCTACTGTCGAGAAGCTGGTCGTCTGGGACTCGCTCCGTTGTTTCTGAGCTGGCTCACCATACCAGGGTCCTGCCTTTGATCAGTATGGACCTAAATGACGGGCTAGGCATCGGGCTGAAGGAGGGAAGGTGGAGGTATACGGATACGAGCGTCGTGAGGGAGGAGCTGAGCACTAAGGAGATGATGGTGGGGGGAGCTGGAGAACAGGTCAGGGAGCTGATGGAGGAGTACGGGTATGTTCTGCTAGGCCTGCGAGAGAAGGTGGAGCCTACGTGGTTTGGCAATCAGTCTCAGTCCAGTCGTGTGGACTACATCTTTGGGCCTGCTGCTGCCGCGTCCCTCGAGATCTCTGGAGGCCCCCTGATGAAGTTGATGAGAAAGCACCAGCTGATCCCCAGCAGGTACCCCAGGGACCATGTTCCACTGCACTGCAATTTGAAATGGGACTTCCAGCCCCCTCAGGAGGATCGCGTTGCACGCGTTTTCTGGAATTTTGAGGCGATGAAGTTCTCAGAAGGTCGCCACTCGTTCCTGGAGAAGGCCTCTCAGAAGGTTCAGGAGCTGTCCGAGGATCTTGGAGAGGCCCTCAAGCACGGCCAGCCTGACAGTTATTTTGAGAAGTTCAACGCAGCGCTGCAGGAGGCGGCATCAAGCATCTTTAGTGGATCTCTAGCCAGCTGCTCGGACTTGTATCGTCAGCAAGCTGCTGAACGCCGCGCCCTGCTCGCTCGTCGCCTGCAACTCAGGCTACGACTCTCGCAGGCAGTCTACGATCTGGAGGAGGAGGAATTGAAGGAGGAGCTCAAGCAGTGCAGTAAGGAATGCGCCACGGTGAGGAGGAGGCAGTACAGGAGGTGGAGGCAGGAGGTCACCGAGGAGTTAGACGAGGCCTGGAGGGTCAGAAATTTGAAGGAGGCGCACCGACTCATTAGGTTGCTCGCCTGCCGCGGTAAGGCCCCTCGGGGCAGGAATCTCAGACATCTACAGGGAGCTGCACTTTCGGCTGAAGAATGGTTATCCGTCTGGAAACTTCCTGGACCCCAGGGCGGGATGGAGGTGGAGGAGGTGGTGGAGAACGAGTGCCAGCTGGAGGAGAGGAAGGAGGGCTATTACGGTGCTTTTTCAGTGGAAGCGAAGATTGATCTTGGTTCTATTGCAGGTTATCTCGAACATGCGCCTAAACGACGTGCTTGCCCCCCTTAGTCTGTTCCTGTAGAGATCTGGGGCATGATCACGAACCCGCAGTTTGGTCTCAGACAGTGCAGGCACGGCCTCGGCGCCGACTTCTCCCTGGACGCGACGTCGTTGCAGGAAGCGCTTGAGCGTGGACTCATGTGCATTAGGTTTGCAGGGCGCTTTCCCCGTTCGTGGAACCGTAGTTTTGGCTGTGCTTTACCCAAGAGCAGTGTTGCTGGACCCCGAGGCAAACGGGTTATACATTTGCTGGACCCCTTGGGAAAGGCGTGGCTTTCTGGAGCTATGAGAAGGCACAAACCACAGCCTCTGGGACCATGTGACTACGGATTCGCGAGGGGGAGGAGGAAGGAAGGTGCCATGTTGGTTATGCAGATTATGTCTCACCGTCTTCGGCTAGGAGGTTACAGTACTACCTGGTCCAACAAGGACCTCAGCAATGCATTCCCCTCGACGTCTTGGAGGCTATTGGAAAGGGTCAACTCGGAGCTTCTGGACTTAGAAGATTGGGAGTATGGTTTGGATCGGTTTCGCTCGGCGACTATCGAACTTCCGACTCGAGATCGTAAACTTATCGTCAGGCCTCGTTGTGGTGCTCTCATGGGGGGCCCGTGCGCTGTCGAAAGCTTTAGCAGGGCATATTCACATCCAGTAGAAGAGTGGAGTGAGCAACTTCGAGAGACTCTTGATTCTGAAGAATTTCTTCGAGCCGAGTGTCCTGTTTTAGGTTTGGGTGAGGTCGATCTCAGCCTGACGAAATACGCTGACGACCTTACCAAGCTTCATATCGGAGGTGGTGCGGCATCTTTGAGAGAGGACGCGGCCCTCGAAGTTCTGAGTGCTGTGAATCGGCACTCCAATCAGTTGCTGGACACCGCCTTGGCTGCCGGTGGGTGGGCTCAGAATCGGGCTAAGCAGAACACCATCGTCTCACTGGTAGGCCGAGGCTCTGCTGCTGCTAATCGTGTGTTACGTAGGAACAGCGAGCACTTTTTTGATGGAGGGGTTGTTCCTTACTTGAGGGTGCTGGGAGGACAGATACATGCTACGGGGGTGATCTCGGTGGAAGTGACCAAACGTATTTCAGCTTTGCAGGCCTCTTTCCATTCCCTGGGCAAGTTCTGGTCGACCAAGGACGTCGCTTTCCGTCTTCGCAGATCTGTCTTGATGGGGGTGCAAAATGCTGGGCTCCAAAATCTCGAGGCGTTCCTGGTGACCGAGGGCCAGTGTAAGCGTATTGATACTGTCTTTGTTAAATACTGTAGAGTTGCGATGAGGGGAGGAGCCTCCTGGGAAGGAGAATCACACATACATACTCTACCCAATGAGAAGGTTTTGGACTACTGGAGGCTCAACCCCACATTTCTTGAGCTGCGGGTTAGGCGTTTGAACTGGCTGGTGCAGATTGTGCGCTTCCCGCGCCGCCACGTGCAGATCATCGCGGCTCTGTTTGCGGAGCTTCCTTCTGGCCCTGGTCCCCAGTATGACTACATGGGGCGTCTCACGGCCTACGCAAACCCGTGGGCAAGACTTCTCTTCGCAGACTTGGAAAGTCTGCACGTGCTGGAAGAGGGCGAGGAGTTGCTCGCCCGCTTGCAAGGCTCGTTCCTCGCGCTTTGGTGGGACGAGGATCTCGGCAAGTCGCTGGGAAAAATAGATTTCTCTCTTCTTAAGCGTCGGCGTCACACCGTATGTATTCCCCCACCAGAGTATATCCCGAAGGACCCTGTCATGGAGTTGGAGGAGGAGGTTAGCTTCAAGGAGGACGGGGTGAAGTGGGTATGTGGGGTATTTATTGGGACAGAGGGAGCTAAACAAGTCTGTGGTGAAGTTTTACCCGATAAGAAAGCGGCCCTTAATCATATGAGGTTTCATCACGGGATTCGGTCTCTCGGGCACGTCCTCTGCAAAACCAACCAGTGCCCCAACTGCCTTGAGGTCTTCTCTAGCACCGTCACGGCGAGTCGTCATTTGGCTGGTTCCATGAATAGAGGCTGCTGCTATTCGGGTGGGGGGCGAACTCAAGAGCCCCTGCATGAGCCTAATGATCTACAATGTCTGCTTTGCGAATTTCACGGATCTGATCTCAAGAGCTATCAGTTTCATGTCCGTATTCATTTTCCTCGAGAGCTTTCTGTTTACGATCGACACCGACACTGTTATATTGTTGCTGGTGAGGCGACTGTGAGCTATGTCGACGCTCGCGCGCCCAGGCTGGATGGCCAAGCTGTCCGAGGAGGCGCCGTCGTCCAAGAAGCCGAAGGCAGGAGAGAAGCCAAGCGGCGCGCCCCGCGGATCCGCCAAAGGTGGAAAAAAACAAAGTCTGGACGAGCTGGTCATCGTCCTCGCCAAGCTGGTGCTGAGCGACGAGGCGGAGCTGCGGGCGCTCATCGGCGCGGTGTACGACACGTGGCTGTGCAAGGTCGACTCCCCGACCGTGCAGCTCATGCTCGAGGAGAACCAGGCCTTCAACTCGGAGGCGCAGGAGGAGCGCGAGAAGGAGAAGCAGGATCCGACCTACACGAAGAAGAAGTTGTGCGCGCCCCACCTTCGTGTCTTCACGGCGCTGGTGCAGGGGGCGGCGACAAAGCCCGAGGGGGACACGCTCCTGGCGGAGGACAGGAAGGCGGCCCACGCCTTCTGGGTGCAGACCGTGATGAAGATCACGAATCCCGAGGAGCTCGCGGACACGATCCGCTATTGCAAAGCCAAGAGGGTCAAGACCAAGTCCCCCGAGGGCGAGGACATGGTGAAGGTGCAGTTCCTGCTGGCAGGAGAGCTCCCAGAAGCAATCGGGCTGCTGAAGGCGATCAGAGCGACGCTCCGCGCCGAGGGCGGCATCAAGACGATTGGAGGAGCGCCTCGTGGGGTGCTCGTGAGGGAGGCGCAGCGGCTGCTGGACGTAGTCAAGTGAGCTGTGCTCGCAGTCGCTCCAGAGGCTTCGACTGGAGCCAGAGCGACCGTGCGCGCGGCCTTCTGCGTGCAGGTCTTCTTTCCGAGGATGCGGCTCGTCGTGTGCGAGGCTTAGCCGCTCCGCCCGCTCCTGTTTTGCTTTTACCTCGCCCCATTCCTCCTCCTCCTGGCCTGGAGCCCCCTTCCGACCCTCCCCCCCTTATGTACACGATCCAGAATGCCTCTGAAATGGGGCCAGCTGTTGCACTAAATGTTCGACCCCCTGTCAACCGCGGCAGGGGGGCTAAGGGGCGAGGAAAGGGCGCTGCTCGAGGCCGCTCTCGAGGTAGGGGTGGGCCGC
Source organism: Prorocentrum cordatum (assembly GCA_963575745.1). Taxonomy (NCBI): domain Eukaryota; class Dinophyceae; order Prorocentrales; family Prorocentraceae; genus Prorocentrum; species Prorocentrum cordatum. Next base: position 94,613 of record CAUYUJ010020586.1, on the reverse strand, counting down.
TGGTTCCTCTCCCTTGAGGGTGCTTCGGGCGGTGTCTCCTCCTCGTCCCTCTGGGGGAGTGGTAAGGCGCCTGGCGCTCTGCCCCTCCCCTCTTTCGTGTGTGCGTCGCTCAGGCAAGAGTCTCCCTGAGGACGGTGCTGATGGTGGCAGCCGCTTGGCTGCGCGCCATTGGGTGCGCCACTGGGCCCGAGCCAGCCCCACCGTGGCGCTGGCCAGCGCGCAGGCGGCACTCTCGGCCTACAGTAGTAGAACCTAGGCGCCCTCCTGGCAGGCTGGATGGACGGTGCGGCGCCCCAGGGTTATTCCTATTCCTATTCCTCCTCCTGCTCCTTCCTCTCCTGCCCGTATTCCTCCCCCCCCTTCTCTCCCTCCTGCTCCTCCTCCCATTCCACCTCCTCCTTCTCCTCCTCCTCCTCCTCCTCCTCCTCCTCCTCCTGCTCCCCCGAAGGGCGTTTTGGCGTCGCCCGGTCGCGTGCATGTTTTCTCTGTCGAAGAAGAAGAAGAAAGTCGCCATGAAGTTAAAAAAATGTTGGCGCTCCGCGCGGATTCATTGGATCCGCGCCGTAGCCTCTTGGCGGCGCCTCCAGCGCCGCCCCCGGTGCGCTCTGCGCGCCAAGGGGCGGGGGGGTCAGCGCGGATCCAAAAATTCCATGCGGAGCGACAACAGTCTATGTTAACCCCATTTGTTATTTAGTCGTTTCGTTCATCCGCTGGCCCACATTGCCTCGCCGCTTGGGGGCCGTGTTGGGGCCTCTAGGGGGCCTCGGGGAGGCAGTTTTGAGTCCTCTTGGGGGCCGTGTTGGGGCCTCTTGGGGCCTGTTGGGGTGCCGGGGGCCTCTTGGGGTCCTGGGGGCCTCTTGGGGTTGATGGCGGGACTTTTCGGTTCCTGGTCCCCATCTTGAACATCTCTTGGGGCCGTTTTGGGGCCATCTTGGGCGCTTCTTGGGCGCCTCTTGGGTTGTTTTGGGGCCGTCATGGGGCCCTCTTGGAGGTTTCTTGGGCCGTCTTGGTCAGTTTTGGGGATCTTTTTGACCGTCTTGGAGCGTTGGGAAGCCGAAAAGACGAGAAACGTCGCACGCGAAAAAAACACGTTTTCCGAAAGGAATGGGGCGATGTTTGTTTCGAGGCCTCTTTGTGCGTCTTGGGGGCGTCTGCGGCCGTCTGGAGGCTACCTCGGGCGTTTTGGACCGATCCGTCGGCGACTCGGAGCCCTCTGGGACCGTCTTTGGGTTTCTTTGGGGCCCTTTGGGGGCGCTCTGGGGCGCTTAAAAGCCACGCCCACAAGGAAAATCCACCTCTGAGTCGGACCGGCCGGGTTGTTTTTCGTCCGGGGTTCCCCAGGGGCAGCCGCGCGCGCGAATTACACATGTTGTTGACCTGTTGCCGGAGAGCTTAGCACGCCTCTGGCCCGCTGGGCTGGCGAATTATTTTGAGGGTGTCTTGGCATCGCTCGGACGTGTGCATTCTTGCTCGGCGAGGATCATCGACGAGCATTTCGGATCATCGAGCCCAAAAAGCACACCCGAAATCGACACATGCACGGGGGATGGCCGTGCGAGCGATGGCAAGCAAAGGTGTTCGCAGAGTTCAGCCGCTCAGGCTGCATCGCAGTCGGCTGCGTTCGGTCGGTTCGGTGTTTGTGGGTTGTCGTGTCGTCGCTGCGCGGCATGGCCCTTCCAGGCTGCTTGCGGCCTGTCGGTCTCGGTCGCCTTCGGTTTCGCTGTTGGTTCGGTCGGTTCGTAAATGCGCTGTCGCCGTGGACGGCCTTGTCCCCTCGTCTTCCCTTTCCCTCCGCGGGGGGGGGAGACATCGTAGGCCGCACCGGTTGTACTCGGGATGTGTGTTACCTGACGCGGTGAGATCGACTCCTCGAACCGTCCAGTGGTGCGTTCTGGCCATTATTTTGAAGCGGATCCAGCCGTGGACACACGAGGAGCTTCCCAGAGGCTCGAAAGGCAAGGGGCGCAACCCTTCCAAAACCCTCCAGCCCTGGAAGTTCGAGGTTTGCTCCTCCTCCTCCTCTTCCTCCTCCTCTTCCTCCTCCTCCTCCTCCTCCTCCGTCTCCTCCTCTGTCCTCCTCCTTCTCCTACTCCTCCTCCTCCTCCTCCTCCTCCTCCTCCCCCTCCTCCTCCTCCTCCTCCTCCGTAGCCATTTTAGCTTATGCCATGTGTTCCGCCCGTGTTCTCGGCGCGCGCGGGACCGAGGATGGCGCGGGACGCTGCTGCCTCCCCAGAGGATCGTGCGGCGACTGGACGTACTCCCCCTCGGCCCCCCCGCCGAGGGGCCGCTCGGGCACGGCCGCGGCTGACGGGCTGGTCGCGAAGCTCCAGGCCAAGGTCGCGGACGCTTAGTCGGAAGTGGGGGTCCTCCGCGACGCGTTGGAGACGCTCTGCGCCGACAAGGACGTGGCGGACCGGGTGCTGGCGCTGCTGCCTGCATTGGCCGCCTTGTCACGGGGCCGGCGACCTTCTTGGTTGGACCGGCTCCGCCGCAACGTGGCACTCCACGCGGCGGCGGGCGACCTCTCCAGCATCGCCACCGCGGCGGCTGGGGACCTGACGCGGGCCCAGCACGGCCCACGGCTCGGGGCCGAGGCAGGCGGTCGGAACGAGGACTTCGTCGAGGGGTCGCTGGCGCCGGGTGTGTGGCAGGCCGCCGATCCAGCCGGTTCGGAGGCGGAAATCTTCGTGCAGGGCTTGGCTGCAGGATGGCGTCTAGCGGATCGCCACGCTGAGGTTGTGGACCAAGTCAACGACGTCAGTTTCGTTTTCTTCGAGTGCGAGTCCTTTCACGGCGACGGGGCCGAGAGCGACTTCTTGGAGACGTACGCGGTCAAGGGCGCTGTGGGCGTCGCAACCGGTTCGGTGGGCTTCGAGTTCGCTGAGGTGCCAGGGGGAGGAGCTCGGGGGCACTGACGTCGTCGGCGTCAGCCTCGAGTTCTTCGAGTGCGAGTCCATCTGCGGCGACGGGACCGGGTGCGGCTTCGAGGAGACGTTCGAGGCCAATGGCGCCGAGGGCGTCGCTACCAGCGCGGTGGGCTTCGAGTTCGCCGAGGGCTGGGGCGAGCAGCTCGTGGGCACTGACGCCCATGGCGGCGAGGGCGCCGGCGAGGTCGACGCCGAGGACTTCCTCGCCGAGACGCTCGCGGCCTCGGACCCCGTGGCAGGCGTGCACGCGGGGGTGGTGGTCTGCGAGCTCGAGCGCCTCGGCTTGGATATCGAGCTCGTCGCCGCCTACTTCGCTTCGCCGCGATTCGCCGAGGTTTTCTACGTGGAGGGCGAGAGCCTCTTCCGCGTGGACGAGGCGGACGCGCCTTCGGTGCCGCCCGTGCGGCCGTCGGGCGCGCGCGCGGGCGAGCGAGGGCCGTAGGCCCTGCGGGTCCGCCTCGGAATTCTGGCACGCGGTGCCCCCTGGCGTGGGTTTTGGGGGGCCGCCGCCTGGGATCGGGCTCGCACTCGGGGTGCGAACCCGTATCGCCGCCGGGGGTGGGCGGCCGCTGGCGGCTGCCGTGGTGCCCTGTTTCGTCCCCGCGGGGGTGGCGTCTGGCCGCCTGGACTGCCTTCTCGGTAGTCCAGGCTGGGTCGGATGCCTGTCTGGGCTTCCCCGTCCTGGGGTCGCCTCGGCGGGTCGGCATCGCGCGAGCGCGCGGCGGCGAGGGACTCTTCTCTCGAACTTCTGGCGCCCTGGTCCTCCTGAGCCTGCTCTTGGGGGCCAGGGGCGCCGTGGAAGCTGCGCCCACCTCTCCTCCTCCGCCCCCGCCTCCTCCTCCTCCTCCTCCTCCTCCTCCTCCTCCTCCTCCTCCTCCTCCGCCTTCTCCTCCTCCTCCTCCTCCTCCTCCTCCTCCTCCTCCTCCTCCTCCTCCTCCTCCTCCCCCGAGTGCGTGCTCGTCTCGGCAGCCCCCTGCCTGAGGGGGCCGGCGTGCCTGGACGAGCTGGCAGCGGCGGGCCCCGGCGGTGCGATGGGCCAGTGCGGCATGCGGGGGCGTATAGCCATCACTGCCGCCGGCAGCCTCCCCCCAAGCTTGGGGCATAGCGGCGGGTGGAGCATCACGCCATGAAGGAAATGAGTCCCGAGAGAGCAGGGTCCTTCTTTTTCCATGCGTGTTTGGCGTCCCGGTCGGTGCCTTTCCACGCGCTCCCTGCGATTATCGCCAAACGATTCAAGATTTAGGGTGATTGTGCCTCATGCATGAAATTTAACAAAACGTGTTTCAAGCGCTTCTTTTGCTGCTGTTCAATATTGTTTTCAGCTGTTCTGACAAATTGCGTGTTCTGACATTGTTCGGGATTGTTCTGCACATTTTGTTGTGTTTTTTTTTTTTTTTTTTTTTCAAAATCACTTCTAGCTGTCCTAAAAATGTGTTTGATGTTTTCCAAACTTGTTCGAGCTGTTGCTGACATTATGTCTGTTGTTCCCCAAACAGCTTGCTGAGCGGGGTGCTGTTGTGGTAGAGCTAATTCCGGCCGCGGGAGAGGGGAGCAGAGACATCCTCAAATTCATTTGTTGTTCCGGGCAGTTTCGCTTGAGACATCCTCACAACTCTCGTTTACGAGTTGTCTGGGATTGGGTAGTCAGGGGGCGATTTTTTTTGTTCTCGTGATCTGTTGAGGCATTTTGGGATCATGATTCCTTTTTCGTCCAAGATCCGCCTGAAGGAGGACATGCCCGACCTCACTCTTGCGCCAAGTCCGGCCGCGAGGTCCCCGCGCAGGGCGAGTTTGGTTAGGGCGCGTCTTTGGATGTTCCGGCGGAACCCAGGTCCATGCGCGGCGCGCGGAGCCGTTGGTGAAAATGCCGAAGACCAGTTGCGGCGTTTTGCGAGCGCCGCGCTTCGCGAGCGCGGGGCGGGTGCGGCATCCATTTCGCGCGCCCCCTTTGGCGTCGACAAGGTGCCGCGCCTGCCGCGCCCCGCGAGCGCGGGGCGGACGCGGTGCGCCCTGGGCGCATCCACTTCGTCGACAAAGTACCGCGTGTGCCGTGCTTCGATGCGACGCCCATCCCCTACGCGCCCCTTGCGGCGTCAAGAAGGACGCCCCGCTGGCAACGGTGCGCGGGCGCGGGGCGGGCGGGGCGCGCGCGCAACCTGCGCGACTTTTTCTGGCGTCGAGAAGTGGCCGCGCTTGCCGCTTTGCGCAGGCGCGGGGCGGATGCGGCACCCACCCCCCGCGCGTCCCCTCTGGCGTTGAGTCGGGCATGTCTACAGTATGATGGGAACTTGTTGTTGGAGTATTTGTTGAGCATGTTTCGGATATTGTTTTTTTATAACAAAAATACACATGTGTATATATATATATATACGTTTATATATATACATATACATCCACATCTTAATCTTTATGGGGGCACGCCCGACCCTAACTCTGGCGTTGAGATGGTGCCGCGCCTGCTACGCCTCGCGAGCGTGGGGCAGAGAGGGCGCCCGCCCCTTGCGCACATCCTCTGGCGCCGAGGGAGTGCCAGGCCGGCCGCGCTTTTCGAGTGCCGGGCGGATGCGGCGTTCACTTTCTGGCAGCCCCTGTTGCGACGGGGAGGTGTCGCGTTTCCTTCAGGAGAAAAAAAGGACGCAGACACAACTAATTGTCGATTCCTTCGAAAATGTAGGAAACTATTGGAAGTGGAAGGGGGGAAAACGGAAACCCAGAAAATATTTGTGAACGTCTTGGGAATCCAGCACTGTGTCAATTTATATGTGTTTCCAAGGACCCCTTCATTTCCGCGCTTCGCGAGCGTGGGATGGATCTGGCCCCCACCCTGCGCACGCGCTCTGCGTCGTCGGATAAGATGCACGCTTGCCCCGCTGAGCGAGCGCTCGACAGATACTCCCCGCCCCGCCAGCGCACCCAATCAGGCCTCTGGAAAAGACATCGCTAACCGCGGTTTGCGCGCGTGGGCCGGATACGGTAACCGCGCTTTGCGCGCCCCTGATGGTGCCGAGAAGGTGCCACGCCTGTCACGTGGTGGCCCGCGTGCCACGCGGTGCGAGCGTATGCGTCGTTTGTTTGTGTGTTTGGCTGTTTGGTTGATTGGCTGGTTGGTTGCTTGTTCGTTTGCTTGTTTGATTGTTTGTCTGTTTGTTTGTTTGTTTTGTGTGTGTGTGTGTTTGTGTGTCTGTTTGTGTGTGTGTGCGTGTTATTGTGTGTGTGGTATGCGGTATGGTGCGAGTATTCATGTGGACGTTGTCTGCTGCTGTGCATGTGTGCGGGCGTGTGCGGGCGAGGGGGGGTATTCGCAGATATGGAGTCACGAAACGCGTAAGGTGCCTGTCGAAACGGGCGTAACATCCACATGCGAACGTTCCCCTTGGGGCCTTTTGAGGAGCTCACTCTGGGATCTCAAAACGCGTGAGTGGTGCGCCGAAACGGGCGCGACGCCTACATGCGAACGCTCCCCCTGGGACCTTCGGAGGAGCTCCCCATTGGGGACACGAAGCGCCTGAGGGGTGCGCCGAAACGGGCGTGACGCCCACATGCGAACGCTCCCTCTGGGACATTCGGAGGAGCTCCCCATGGGGTCGCGAAGCGCGTGAGGGGTATGCCAAAATGGTCGACATGCCGAGGGCAGAGGCAGGTATGGGAGGAGGAAGGAGGAGAGGAGAGGAGGAGAGGGCGCGAGGCGCTGTCTCTTCAAAACGGGGAAAGCTCCTCGCGAGGGGGGCGGAGGCAAGATCCCGAGCCTCGGTCGACGTCGCGAGGCGAGCGAGCGAGCGCGCTTCCCCCCGACCACCTCATCAGGAGACGCACCAGAAGGGAGACCTCCCTGCCTGTCGAGAGGGGGCGGGCGAGGCCAACGCCTCGGGCGACCTCCGCGAGGCGGGGAGGACGGCTCAACTCCATGGCGCTGCCCCCGATCCTCTTTGCAGGATCGCGCACGGTGCAGGACCGGCCGCCCGACGGCGGATTCCCCGGCCGTTCTCCTGCTTCGAATGCATCTTCGTCGCTTCACTTGCACGGCGGGTTCGCGCGGCGATTCAGGAGGGGAAGAAACACACAGACACAATTAATCGTCGATTTCCCAGAAAATATGGGAAACTATGGGAAGTGGTGGGGAAGACAGAAACCCAGACAATATAGGAAAATATGTGGAATCTTTTTATTTTTGTGTATTTATTTGTGTGTCCTGGGGCCCCTTCATTCACGGTTGAACGCCGAATGATGAAACGACGCGGAAGCACCGAGGGACACGCTAATGCCCCTGGACCCGATGGACTTCGACCCTGAACGATCGGGGCCGCGATCGGTTCAAAGTCGAAGGATCGACGCGACATCACAAACCTTTTCGCGCGCCGACGCCGCACGAACTTGCCGTACAGTCAAGACGCCGAAAGAAGGTCGCTTCGGGCTCGGGAGGGGATCCGGTTTTTGTACCGTCCCCTGTTGGCCTGGGTCGGGGACCCGCTTCGTGGCCGAGGCTCGCCGTGGCCAAAGGAGCCCCTTCGCTTCTGCAGTCAAGACGCCGAAATGAGGTCCACCTCGGGCTCAGGAGCAGGGGAACCAACCACGACATGAACAGAACGGCTCGAAGGTCCGCGCGGGTTTCTCGGATCGGCGCTGTGACCCCCGGGCGGCGCTTCCGGCGCCGACCCCGGCGCGCTTCGCGCTCCAGGGATGGGGGTCCTGCGCCGATCCGAGACGTCCGCGCGGATCTTCGAGCTCTTGTGTTCATGTCCCCGCGTGCTCCCCTGGGGAGGGGCGAGTGCGCCCTCCCTCTCTCTCTGCGGGACGGGAAAATGACCACAGCCACTGCTTTTGGTTTGCGCCGCCTCCCAGCCGGCCGAGAAAGAAGCAGTGGTTGTGGTCATTGCCTTGGTGCCAAGCTTAACGAAAATGACCACAACCACTGCTTTGTTTTTGCTAGCTGGATGGCGGCAACAAAAGAAAAGCAGTGGCTGTGGTCGTTTTCACGTTCCGTACTCTTCAATCTCTGCGGCCGCCTCTCTTCTTTCTCCCCCCCTCCTCTTGCACGCGGGACGGTTCGCAGTGCCGCAGCCCGGGCTGCTCGACGCGCGAGCGGATCGCCTCTGCCGCGCCGCGACGGGCAGGGAGGCTTCTCCTGCCGAGGGGCCTGGCCCCGGCCTTCGGGCCGCCCCTCTCCGGTCGAGGCCGGCCGGGGATCCCCTTCGTGGCCGAGGCTCTCCGTGGCCAGAGAGGCTCAGCGTCCCTTCCTCCTCCTCCTCCTCCTCCTCCTCCTCCTCCTCCTCCTCCTCCATGGTTCTTCTTCTCGCTCGCTTGTCAAGTCGGGCGGAGGGAAGCAGAGACAGGCTTGGCCGGGCCCTTCGTACTGTCAGTGGTGACTTCGTCCCCGCTCAGGCGACAAGTGGTGGAATCGCGGCGACCTCACATCGTGTGCCTTCTGCTCCGTCAACAAGGGCGCCAGTTTTGGAGGTGCCAAAGCCGTGTCCACCAGCCCGAGTTTTCGGGCGCCCAGATCAGAGCAGGCCCGCGCCAAGCAGCAGCAACGGGATGAGCTCCAGGAAAAGGACCTGGAGATCGCACGCCTGCGCGAGCAGCTACAGGCAAGAAGCACTACCTCGGCTGCTGCAGGCGTGGAGGGCAGCGATGCTGAGGATCCCGACCAGAAGCGGCTCATGGAGATCGCGAGCGCCCTCAAGCTCTTGGGCGACGACCCCAAGGAGGCTTCCCTGCGGGTCGCCAGGGAGACACTCATCTTTGAGAGGGACGCCATCAAGGAGAATATTGTGCGAGGCAAGCCGTTTGCTGGCCAGCTGCATCACTACACGTCACGCATCGAAACCCTCGAGAAGCAGCGTTCCCACCAGCAGAAAAAGCTCGCCAGCTTCCAGCAGCAACGAGAGCGGGTTGACGCCGCCATCGCCGACGCGGAGAAGGTGCTCGCGGGCCTCGACGCAGACATCCAGGAGCTTGAGGCCCAGCGCTGGCAGGTCTCTGCCAAAGCGCCCACCGCTGTGCCTGGACAGTTCAGTATGTAGGCGACGGTGCTTGCGCTCGACCTCCCCGTGGAGGCGCTCGGGGAGATGCTCAAAGGGCTCGGGGCGGATGCCGTTCTGTTTGGCAGTGTCACCTCCTGTTGTGTTTCAGTGCGCGAGCTGGCCAACAAGAGCCAGCAGCAGCGTGATGAAGCTCGAGCCGACGTGTCGCCGCCGCCGACGGAGGCTGGAGGCGGCACCGCAGCCCCCGGCACGCCCACAGCCGAGCGGCAGGCGGAGGCCCAGGCGTGCGCAGTCCCTATGGACACCGACGACATCGACGAGTCGCGCTCCTTCCCGCAGGCGGCTACCTTCCTCATGTCAACTCCCAGATGCGGGAAGCGGTGAAGCGGATCGGCGAGGCGGCGCAGAGCTGGGCATCCAAGCGCAGGAAGCCCAATGCGTGAGGTGGCTCCAGGGGCTGCCATCGTGCACCAGCTTGTTGGCCAGTTTTGATTGTGCTGCTCCTGACTACACTGGGTACTAGTGGGCACCTGATGGGAAGCTCGTCGTGTATTCAGTCTGCTCCGATGTCCTTTCCGAGTCAGGTGCAAGCTCTGACGCTGGCCTCATTGCTGGGCAGCCCTGCGCATGCCGGCTAGAATGACGGACCTTCCCTCCGAGAGGGCCGCACCCAGCAAGGCGACAGGAACCAGAGCCGTTGCTACCTACTCGAAGGCACCCGTAACATGGGTGCGGCCTTGCATGTTGACACCACAGTGCGTATGGCTTCTATATGTGCACGTCTCTCGACTTGCGGTGCACCTGCAGTCGAGCAGTGGCAGTGGTGGCAGACAAGCTCTGTTGACGGTCTCGCATGGTGGTCTGGCGCATGCTGACCTTAATGATGGCCGTGCCCCAGGGTCACGCCTCGCGAATCTACGGAAGCCAGAGCCGCTGTCTGTTCACCCTGTCGTTTCCACACCCGGTCAAGATTACGGATCCCACGACTGGTGAGGAATCGATTTCTCTGTTGTGGGGCCGCGCTTGTCTCGCTGACCACGGTCAGCGTGTCGTCTCGTGGCGTCATCGGCGACGTCCTCAGCATGCCTGCGCGCGCTGGCACTGTTGTGCGGCTTCAGGAGCACCATGCTGATGCTGAGCGGCTACCCGACGTTGTTCATGCTGCCTCCCGTTCGGGCTTCACCGGGGTCTGGGCGGCAGCGCCCAGCATTGGGCGGGGAGGCACATATGGAGGTTTTGCCGTCATCGCTCTGTCACAGATTCGCGCCAGACTTGGACCAGACTGATCGGCGCCTGAGGTTGTTCAGGGCAGTGCGCTGGTTTCGCGCGTGCGCTGTCGGCCCTCAGGTGGTCTAGTGGTGATCTCGATCTACCTCATTGACTCCGAGGGCCTCAGCGATGGCAATATGTCTGTGCTGCGCAGGCTGGCGGACTATATCGCTGGCCTCAATGCGCAGCACATGCCGTGGCTCACAGGGGGCGATTGAAACATGGACCCAGACATCGTCCTACCTAGGCTCAACTCTCTGCATGGAGTTGGAGTCCACACGGGTGCACGAACATGTCATGTTGCCACGCCTGGTACAGTCCGTGATGACTTTGGTATTGCAGCTTCTCTGGTTACATGGCAGCAGGGCATGCACGTCATGGAAGGCGCGAGCACTTTCCCCCACCTGCCTGTCCAGCTCTCGCTTCGCTACACATGCCATCGGAGATGGGCGCGTGTGCCGCGACAACCTCAGAGGCTTCCACCTATTCCGAAGCCTGGCCGTGCGCGCTTTCCCCCGTGGAAGGCCCGGCAGCTGGCGCGTGGCCTCGTCGCTGCTGCCCGCGCGCCAGAGGACCTTGCAGTGGCATGGGATACTACGATTCAATGTCCAGAGGGGGAGCTGCTCGACCGCCAGGACACCGTCAACCACAAGGTGCGGGCCAACACACATCAGTTCTACGGGACCTCCACGCTGGGAGTGGAAGTTGGCCAAGCCCGCGCAGCCGCCAGCTCCGCGCAGGTTGCGGGCCTACAAGATTCATGGGCGTTGGTTTAGGCATCTCCGTTCCACCTACCAACGCATGCTTCTGCGCCTACAGCGTCTCACGCAGGAGCAGCAGGAGATCTCCCCTGCCGGGCTCTTTCCCAACGCTTGGTGCCAATGCGGATTATTTGCGGTGGAGGAGGACAAGGAGGCCGCTCGCGTGGCTAGGTTGGCTTGGGATATGCAGGGCTTCTTTGCCAGGGTTCAGAAGGCGCGATGGGCGCGCGCGTTGCTGGGCGCCGAGGACCGGCAACTCCTTCAGGATCTGCGCGCTGTTTTCAATGCAGTCAATTTCGAGCTGCGCGCGGATCAGGCCATCGCCAAGGCCGAGAAGGTCATCGGGGTGATCAGCCAGGTTCAGGCGCAGGAGTGGACCGACTGGGCGACCAAGGCCTTCGTCAACGGGGCCGCTGCCGCCCGCGAGTGCGCCGAGGTCCGCGACCTCCAGAAGACCCTGCGCTGCGCGGTCAACGAGGGGCAGCCGCGCCACGTGGCCGGTGCCGGCCGCCAGCACAGGGCCAAGTTTTGGCCACTACATGACGACGAGATGCTGCAGATGCCGCGCGCCCTAGAGGTTGTCGCGGACATAGGCCTCCAGGTGCTGGCGGAGCTCTACCTCGGGTGCGAGTGAGCCTTTGCTTCTGGCCTGACGCGCGGCTGTGCGCGGCCCTTGTCAGCCTCCCGAAGTCTCCGGGCGGCCATCGCTTGATCGCCTTGATCGACGCGCCAGTGCGCACGTGGAGTCGATTGCGCCGCCCATTGCCACTGCCCAAGGCGCGGGCGCAGAGCCATGGCACGACGGCCTTCTGGGGCGCGAAGGCTGGGCCTCTTCCAGCGACGCGGGCTTTCAGCGCAACCTCATGGCAAAGGTGGCGAGTTTACAGAACCAAGAGTCCGTGAGTGTGCTCACTGATCGAAACTATTCGGTTGAAAGTCTTGCTGCAGCATGCTCGGCGGCTCGATTTCCCATCGGGATCGGCGTGGCTTCTATTGTCATTGGACCGGCTACCCAGGTTGATTCGTGCTTATGGCTCTGTGTCTATGTGTTATTCCTTTGCTCAAGGAATACTGGCAGGTTGCTCGCACGCTGGCGCCATGATGCCCCTTCTGCTCCGAGATGCGCTCGATCGCCTGCGCCTTGCTTCCCCGTGAATCACGCCAAGGGCCCGCATGGGCGACGTCAGCTTCCAGTGGGTCGGCCCCAGTGCGAGGCAAACCGAGCTTTTTTTTCAGCGCATTTTGCTGGTTTGTCTATGAAGTGGCGCCGCTGGGGCAGGTCATGCATATAAATAAGAGCGGCTGCGTGGCGGGCGCGCATGTTTCCAGGAAGTGCACCGGGCGCTTCGCCAAGTCGGTTGGGATTTCTGGTCACCTGCATATGCGCAACTTGGGACATGAGCTCACGGGGTCCAAGATGCGCAGGATCCAGGAGAGGAAGCGCTTTCTTGTTATCGGTGCCCGCCAACGCCGACTACGTGCCCCACGACGTGGAGCTCTTGGCAAGACGAAGGCGCTATGGAGGGCGGGGCTGCTCCCTGCTGCGGCCCACGGAGCTGGCGTCAGCGGGGTGACGCCCCATGCCCTCCAGAAGCTACGCCCCATGGCGGGGGCACTTGTTGGCGCCCGCTCTCACGCCAGCGCCACGGCGTGGCTCGCCACTCAGCGCGGCGAGTTCTTCGACCCTGCGTGCGATACCACCGTTGTATGTTTGATGGGCGCTGCTGTGCCACTGTATGGGGTGGGCCGTTTTCTCGCGCTAGCCTACACAGGGCCTGGAGGGCTTTGCTACTGCTGTCACGGACGATGGCTCCTGGATGCATTGTGCTGGGCCGCTCTCGGCAGTTGTGCTTATTGTAAACAGGCTTGGATGGGCTGTGCAGGCAGCTCATCTTTTCTTGGACGACGAACGAGTGTTGTGTGAACTGCTCAAGTTGCCACCGCACGACGTCGAGCTAGCGCTGCGGGCATCACTGGGGCGATGGCAAATAACAAAGAACCTGAGTCACAGACCAGAGGCCGCAGGGCTACACGCGCAACCTCGGCGTTGAGCATTGCGACTGGGCGTTCTCAGCTAGAGAACTATCATCGCGAGGGCTGTGCCCGCTGCCTGGTTGGCTCCGCCGCGTGGCCCCCCTGGGCGCAGGCATCGAGCAGGCTTGCAGTCCACTCGCGCGCGTGAGCTATGTGCCTCTGGAGCCGTTGGGAGTTTCGGGCATGAGCTGCATGGCTGCGAGGCCCTGCAGGTGGCCCCCGAGGAGCTCGACCTAGACCATTTGCCGCCTGATGCCGTGGAACACGTTGCTTTTCTAACGGGGCCAGGGGGTCAATGGTCTTGGGAGCCCCGACTGGGACACGCTTGGGCTTGCGTACGGGATCCCTTTTTCACCCCATCTCGATCAGCCCAGTGGCCCCGCAGCCCCCTGTCTCTAGTTGGGGGGCCACGCACCTTCCCTGGGGGGGGCGCGTCTACACCGACGGCTCTGAGCTTGCGAGTGCGAGCCCAGAACTGAGGCGGTGTGGATGGGCTGTCGCCGAGCTTCTGGGCTGTGGTCTGTCCGTTAGAGCGGTGTTCGGAGCGCTGCCAGGGCGCCAGCCGGTGCCCGGGGCCGAGCGACACGCTGGTGTTTTGTGGCCTGCAAGGCAGCCCCGCAGTTTAGGATTATTTGCACGGATCACCTGAACAGGCCTCGGCGCGAGGACTGCGCGCTGACTTATGGCGGAATTTCTTCGGTTCCGTGAGCGGCCGCTTGAGTTCGCGCGGGTGAAGAGCCCATCGGGGCATTGAAGAGATTCTCGCTGCCCCGTCAGGAGTGCTACATGATTTCCCAGGAAATTGGGCCGATTTGTTCGCGCACATGGGGGGCATGGGGCCCCAAGTGGCCCAAGAAGCCGTGGATGCGGAGTCCGCCCACTTGAAGGCGGTGGCGCTGCCTTGGGGTCTCCTCTCGCGTGCAGTTCAGATCATCTCTGCCGACGCTGCGCGGGTAGACCGCGAGGGCCCCCCCTCGTGCGGCCCCGCCGAGAGACCACCTCACGGTCGCGATGCATCAGTTGTTTTTTTCCTGAAGGAGCGGCAGGGGTGGCGGCGCGCACAATGCAATGCCGTTGCTAGGGCTGAGCACGCCCCCATGGGGCCACGCACGGGCGCGAGGAGATGTGGTCGACCGACCGACGCCCAGCGGTGGTGAGCCAGGATTCTCTTTGCGAGCATGTCACATGCTGCCCTCGATGGTGTAGCCCTCCCGCAAACCGTCCTTGCCCCCCCCCACCACTTTCGATTTGGCCGTGCAGCCTCATGTTCTCGCCCCTGCCAGCCAGGACGGCCCTGCTGATGAGCTTGCGGTCTTCAGGGAGTTGGGGCACCAGCTGGCCAGGCAACGGCATATTGTGATATGCGAAGCCTGTGCCAGCTATGTCACACTCCCACACGGCCCATGCCGTCAGCTGAAAGAGGTTTGTAATGGAGTCTCGCGTGTTGCTAGCACGCGTGCCAATCATCTAATGCAGATAAGGAGGGCGAAGCGTGGGCTCAACCCACGGACGGGCAAAGAGCTCAGTCCGACTTCCCTGCCCGCGGCCCTTTCCAGCCCCATTTTTTGTCGCAAGGGTCAGGCCCCTTCAGCTGCTGAGGCGCGGACCCCGTGGCTTAGAGTGCAGTTGGGGGAGCCCCGCCCTCTGCGCGAGGGGTGCGAGGCCGCTCCCGATAGTAGTGGGGGCGGCCGCTCCCGATCGTTGTGGGGGGCGGGATGTCGGGCAGTCGTTTGTGGAGGCGTCGGTCGGTCGAGATCGATGTGACAAGCGTAGGCTGCGCACTGCGCGATCTGGCGCATCCTGTGTGTCTCTGGCCCCCCTGCGCCCTCCCTGCGGGGACTCTGTGGCGCAGGGATCCCAGCTTACTTCCTCCTCCGCCTCCTCCTCCACGGCGCAGCGGAGCACACCTGTGTTCCAGCCTGTCCGCGCGCGGCTGCGTCTAAAGGATGCTTCTCGTGTCGAGGAGGCGCGGACCGAGGGGTCCACGTCTGGCTCTGACAGAAGAGGAGTGGCTGGGCATTCGGCCGGCCTGCTCTTCTGAGCGGGCCGCCGATGCCAGCTAGGCCTCTGCACCCGCAGTGGCCCCTTTTTTTCGAGCGCCTGCTCTGCCATCTCTCAATGCAGTGCGATGGCGCTCCCTCGGGCAGGCCTAGCCTGCCGCGGCCGAGGCGCTAGTCGGTGACATGCGCCTTGCTGAACTCGTAACCTCGTGACCTCCTTCTCCTCCTCCTCCTTCCTCCCTCCTCCTCCCCTCATCCTTCCTCCCTCATTCCTCCCCTCTCCTCCCTCCTCCCTCCTCCTCCCTCCTCCCTCCTCCTCTTCCTCCTCCTCCTCCTCCTCCTCCTCCTCCTCCTCCTCCTCCTCGCGGTGTAGTACGATGGCTGTGCGTTGCATGGCGCGTTGGACGCTTGAGACCGCGCCGAGCCCGCGGTCGACCACGCGCAGAGGGGGGGCAGGGGGAGGGGGGGGAGGCTTCTTAGAATCACTCCCGCTTCCTAGTACCAGGCGATCGCAGACATGGATCAAGGGGGCGTGGATTAGCGACGGGTCCCGCTTCCATATGACATCGCTGATTGCCGCCGCCGGGCGAGGCGCCCAGCCGCATTTTGGGGAGGGCACCTCCCCGATCCATAGATTTGGCGGCCGCGCGCCAAATCCATGTGTTCGCGCCCCCGATAGTAATTAGGCGCCGGCCTTCTCTACAGAGGCAAGGCCAGCGCCCGCTGAGAAGCAGCCTCCCTCTCAGAAGCCTTCTCCCCTCCCCCCCAGACCCCCTTGCGCGCGCCGCCAACGTGGGCCAGGGGCCAGTGCGCCGCAGAGGGCACTCCAGCCGGGCCGGAGCCCAAAATGGCGGGGATCCTTTCGCAGGGCCGGGCCGGAGCCCAAACGTGGGGGGACTCCAGACCTCTTGGCGCGCGGAGCGCGCCAGGAGTGGCGCAGGAGGCGCCGCCAAGGGGTCCCAGGCGCCGATGCAGGAGATCCGCGCGGAGCTCCACAGTTCGTGGTTGTGCGGTCTTTGGCTTTTGTTTGTGAAGGGGGGGTGGAAAAGGGTTGCTCGAGAAGAAGCCGACATGCAGGGCTACGCCAGCGTCCTCTCCACAACTCCCGGCCAGGCATCCTCGCAGCGACTTTCTTGAGCTTGCAGCGTGCTCTGGAAGCGTGTTTCCCGACTCTTCCCCCATACGCGTGTTGGAAGCTTTTCCGCAGCTCCTTCGAAGCTCTTCCTGGGTTCTTGCGTCGCTCCCTCCTAATGCTTGCAAGCTCCTTTCGAGCGTTCATGCAGGGGTCTCCCACAGGCGTTTCACAGGCTTTGAACAGCGCCGCTATCCGGGTCCTGGACGGCACAAGTGCCGCTTGTTCCTCCTGATGAAGGGGTGACGAAAAGGACCTTGACAATGGCCTCTTGGTGCCCCTTGGGGGCCCCTGCTGGCTCCAAGAGGGGCCCCACGGGGCCCGTCGAGGAACCCCTTTCTCCCCCCCCCTCCATCAGGTCACCCCCCGTCAACACCCACCCGATGGGGGCGGAGGCGGGAGAGGCCGGGTTGGGCTGGGACCGCGACAAGTCGTCCAGGAGCGTGGGAGGTCGCTATCGGGGCCTATCGCCGATTGCAGGTCGATGTGTCCCCCGTGGGCCAGGACCCCCTTTATCGCTGCCCCTCACTGTAGCCAGGAAGGCCTTCTCCGGCGTGGCTGCCGCGGGCAAGATCGTGCGCTCATGCAGAGCACTGAGGCCATGGCGAAGCAGGTCCCTTTGTCAAAGTCCTTGCGCAGGGTATCGGCCGCCACTGTAACCACCCCCCGGTCTCTGACGTCGGTCCTACGCACCCTGAGGTCCTTCAGTTCAGCGATCTGGCCCCTGAGCGTCTCCATGGCCACTGGGGAAGCGAGGGTTACTGAACTGTTGGATTCAGGTGTCCTGGCATACCGAAATCCACCAGCTCTGTAATCCTCGCCTCCCCAGTCGCCGCGGAGGCGCTCAGGGGCCAGATCGCTGAGCAGGCCTGGCCACGAGAAGCGCAAGGGCCGCGGCGCATCGAAGCGCCCTGGACCGCCGCGCCGCGGTGTCGACCGCGAGGCCGCGGCGGCCTGGACGACGGCCCGATGCGCCTCGCGCGGAGCCCCCCACCCCCGGAGGGTTCCAAAGGGGGTTTTGGGGGAGGGGGTGTTCCAGGAGGCGTCCCCCAGGGGCTTCGCACCCCCTGTATTGATGGGGTTCCGAGGCCCCTGGGGGGCTCTCTGGACCCCCCCCCCCAAAAGCCCCTTTTGGAACCCTCCAGCCCCCCCTGCGACGAGCGTGGCCTCAGCGCCCCGCTGCACGGCCCGCGCCCATCTGTGCGAACGAGCGGCACCTGGGCGTCCCAGGGTTGCTGGTGCCACGGGGCGCGCCCTCTGCGACGGCGCAGGGGCCGACGAGTCTCGCCATGGGAAGCGCGACGTTCTAACACCAAGAGTCGATGGACGTCCTGGGGTCTCAGGGTCGGGTTTGTCGTGGAAGGTCTCTTGTGGGCTGGCCTCCACTGTAGGGTCGATTCTCGCTGACGCGGGTACCTGCAAGTCGCTGGCGAGTGCGCGGAAGGTCCCGCAGGGCGGGGCGCGCCCCGTCGCCCTCGACCGCTCTCAGGGCTCGGGCGGCGAATTCGTGCATGTCCAGGCCCTCGCGGTCTGGATGTCGCGGCCTCCCCCTCCTCCTCCTCCGCCTGCTCCTCCTCCTCCTCCTCCTCCTCCACCTCTTTTCACGGCACGCATCGGCACAACAGCGTAGCGTTTAGCACAGCAGCGGCAGCATGCACGGCGGAGTCCTCCGCCCCCCACCCTGGTCTTGTGCCTGCTGCGGCTCGGCAAGGCCCGTCCTTTGGACGGCGAGCCCGAGCTGGTCGGCGGACGTCGTCGTCGTCGGCGTTCTGGCGTCGTCGTCGTTTCCGTCGTCGTTGTCGCCGTGGTCGTCCTTCTTCCCTCGTCGTCTTCGTCGGCGTTTCGTCGTTGTCCCTCCTGTTGTGGTGGCCTCCGGCCAGTGCCGCCGATCCGGGGCGCTCCGGGTGCCTGTGGAAATGAAAGACGACGAGGAAGTCGAAAACGACGACGAAAACGAATACGTCGACGACGGCGACGACGAGAGCGACGACGACAACGACCATGACGACGACGACGATGACGGCGACGGCGGCGACGACGACGCGAGCGACGACGACGACGACGATGACGCGAGCGACGACGACGACGACGACGACGACGACGACCACGACCACGACCACGACCACGACGACGACGACGACGACGACGACGACGACGACGACGACGACGACGCAACGACGACGACGCAACGACGACGACGACGACGACGACGACGTCGACGACGACGACGACGACGACGACGACGACGACGACGACGACGACGCGACGCGACGACGACGACGACGACGACGACGACGACGACGACGACGACGACGACGACGACGACGACGACGACGACGACGACGACGACGACGACGACGACGACGACGACGACGACGACGACGACGACGACGACGACGACGACGACGACGACGACGACGACGACGACGACGACGACGACGACGACGACGACGACGACGACGACGACGACGACGACGGGGGGGAGCTGGGTTGCAGGGGGGGGGTCTGCTCTGCAGGGGGGGTCCGCTCGGCAAGGGAGGGGCTGCAGGGGAGACGGGGGGTCCGCTCTGCAGGGGGGGGGGGGGGCTGCAGGATGGGGGGTCTGCTCTGCAGGGGAGGGGGGGGTGCAGGGGTGGGGGGGGGGGTACGCTCTGCAGGGGGGGGGGCTGCACGGGGGGGTCCGCTCTGCAGGGGGGGGGGGGCTCTGCAGGGAAGGCTGCGGGGGGGGGGGGGCTCTGCAGGGGGGGGGGGGGGCTGCAGGGGAGAGGTCTGCTCTGCAGGGGGGGGCCTGCTCTGCAGGGGAGGGGGTGCATGGGAGGGGGGGGGGGGGTCTGCTCTGCAGGGGGGAGGGGGGGGGGGCTGCAGAGGGTGATCCGCTCTGCAGAGGGGGGGAGGGGGGGCTGGGCTGCAGGAGGGGGAGGGGGAGGGCGCTCTGCAGGGTGGTGGGTCCGCTCTGGAGGGGGGGGGTGCGAAGCACTGAATTAGGTCAGCAATAGGTCGGAAATAGGTCGGAAATGAAGTCCCCCCCCCCTCCGCAGAGCGAAGCTTGAGCGAGCTCAAGCCCACGCTCTCAGAAACTCACACGCCGGATCGGCGTTTCGTCGTTGTCCCTCCTATTTCGTCGCCATCGTCATCGTCGTCGTCTTCCCTCCTCCCTCGTCGTTGTCGTCGTCGGCGTCGCTGTCCTCCCTCCTTCGTCGTTCGCGTCGTCGCCGTCCTCCCTCGTCGTTGTCGTCGTTGTCGCCGTCGTCGTCCTCTCTGCTCCCTCGTCGTCGTCGTCTTCGTTGGCGACGTCGTCGGCGTCGGCGTCATCTTCGTCGTCGTCGTCGGCGGCGGTGTCGTCGGCGTCGTCGTCGTCGTTGTCGTCGTCGGCGGCGTTGTCATCGTCGTCGTCGTCTTCGTTGGCGACGTCGTCGGCGTCGGCGTCATCGTCGTCGTCGGCGTCGGCGGCGGCGGCGTCGTCGGCGTCGGCGTCGGTGTTGTTGCCACGTGTTTTTTGGTACCCACCGTCACGCGACCAAGTTGCGGGTGGGAGGGTGGGATGGTTGCACGAGCAATGGAGATGACAGTTTCAAGTTGAGCAAGTGATTGATTTCACCACATAGATTGCACCGCTCAGCTTGCACCACGTGGTTGCACCACGCAGGTTGCACCACATAGTATGTTGGAACACATTGTTTGGGGTCAGTGCTGTCTCATATTGATGTAATTGTTGGCAGCCGTATTTGGCCAGCGCGCGGCAGACAGTATGCGGGCACCCCCGCCGACCTTTTCAAAAACCATTGCAAAGTGGTCGCGGGGCACCCGAGCCTGTGCTTGATGTGGAGGCAAATTGTAGTTTGAAGCATGTTTGACATGGATAGTGGGGGGGGAGATGGCATGGGTCTGGGTTGGCTGCTGGTCGGATGGGGCAGAGGATGGTTATGGATGGGGGGCAGTTATAGACCCATCCCCGACGGGGAAGAAAGGAGGTTGGAAGAATTGAATTCGTCAGACCACCCACGGCCAAAGTCAGGGGAGGGAACATCACCCCGACCCCGACAATTGGCGTTTACTAAACGGTCCTGGGCGTTTACTAAACGGCCCTGCCTTGTTCGGTTCTTTCCTTGGATGCGTTTACTAAACGGCTTCGCTTGTCGGGGTGCTTATTATGGGGATGGATTTTCTTGTCTCTACAAAGGGCTGGTGGGATATTTGGGTCACGCATACGACGCGGCACGGGTTTCGCGCACCTCTTCCGCAGCCTTCCAAACCCACACCCAGGAAAAAAACGGGCGTGCGCAGATGAACGCCCCGCGCACGGAGCCATCGGGGGTGCGATGAGGCTCGACATGCGCGCCCAGGAGTGGCCGATGGCAGTGTACAGGATGCGGGGAGGAGGAGGAAGACCGAGGGCGACGAAGACGGACGCAGTACGAGGGAAAACGAGGCCAGAATCCAGTGCGATAGTCCGAAGTGCTCTCTGGGCGTGGGTGCTTTAGAGCCTGGGCACTTCCTTACAGCAGCATTTTCTATTTCGGGTAGATCACCATTCCCCGTCCCCTGTGTCTGGACGTTGGGAGGCCGCGAAGGGTGAGATCGCCCAAGATGGAACAACATGGTTTCAGTCGGGCACCATCTGGTATTGCCCCAAGTCGCCGTCACGATGACGCAACATGGCCAAAGTTCGCACAGCTACCCTGCAACATGGCGCCGAGAGGCCCCAACAAGGCTCCGTCCCCCATCGCCATTGGAGAGCAGAGGGCAGGCCGTTTGGTATCAAGCAAGTTGTGCTCACGCTTCAAGGTGTCGCAAGGTTTGCCAGACCCACGAGAACACCGCAGCTACGTCATGGCGGCGGTAGTGATTCTTGCGTCGATTGTGGCGGGATTGGCTTGGTGCGGAGAGGCGGCCGATTGTGCCAACGATGGTTCCGACTACTCCTACGCGGAATCCGTTTCCGGTTCCACGCGCACAGTGGTGACGAACCATTGTCCAAACCACCCTTTCTACGACCTGAACCCGAACACGGCAGTGAAATCTTCGACAACTTACGAGATTCCAGCGATCCCTACTTTTGTGGGGGCAGCCACCGATTCTTCAACCTCCTCAGGGCATATCGATCTCTCCGAAACGGGTGCTCAAGTCGGCGTGTTCTTCAACGCGGCCATGCTATTCACTCCCTACGGTGGCCCGAACTACGGTATCGTCCTAGGTTGGACAACTTCGGCCACGTACGCGGAGGGCAATTCATTCGATTCGTGCGGGTGTCATGGATCCAGCACCACTGAGGCATCGTACCACTGCCACGTGCCGCCCAGCTGCTTGCTGAACCAATTGGGCCAGACGTCTTCGGAACACTCTCCCCAGATCGGTTGCGCGGGCAAGATTCATATCCATATCCGCGACGTCTTGGATTCTGTGGGGAAGGGGCGCCAACAGTCCGGACCGCAGTGGATGTGGACGAAATGTTGGTCTCGCTAGAGACCAGATTCTTGTCCATGTCCATCGCAACTGGGGCTTCTAGGGACGGGGGCCCGCAAATACGAGGCGCAGCGGATCTGTGTACGAACCTTGCCCGCAGGCTGGGCATTCGATGGCTTCCCGCTGTATGGCCCCCGCGGCCCCTCCGGCATCATGATGCAGACCTGCACGGAGACGGGAGGGACGTACGGGACGGACGTCTGCACGGACGACTGTGGCGGATATCCGGTTGCCTGCGGCAAGTCCCGCCGAGAAAGGTTTTGGGTTGCACACCGACGGCCTTCCTCGGACGGGGCCAGGACGAGGATCGAGGACAACTCCGTTCCGAAGCGTTCCGGAAGGTTCTCGGCGCGTTCCAGAACGCCCCGAGAAGGCCGCGGCGCCTGAGACATCCTCCAGAACCGCCGGATCTCAGAAATGCTCGATTCATCCTCTCCCGATGTTGTCCTCGTCTTGGCTGCGTTGTGCCTCCCAGGAAGTCCCAGCTGGCCTCCACAGGCCCCCCCGGAGTGGCCCGGGGTGGCCTCCGCACCCCAGCACTGGAGCGCAGAGCGCCCCAGGAGCGCCGCCGGAGGCGGTGCCAGAGTGTGGAGAGTCCGCCCCGGGTTCTTTTAGGGGAGGGCCCAGGGCCGCAGTGGTCTTTCAGGGCAGCCACGGGCCGCGGTGGCCCACTGGACGGCGTGAGGGGCCACAAAGGTCCGGGGTCGTCCATGCTGTTGTCGTCGTCCTCGCCCGCTGCCCGCCCGCGGCCCACGCGCGACCCTCCCGACCCGCCCGCTACCCACCCGCGTTCCGCCCGCGACCCACCCGCGGCCCACCCGCGGCCCACCCACATGGCTCTGACGAAAGTTCTTCGCCTGCGGCTGGCTCGTGGCGTAATTTGTAGGAAATTGGTGCCCGCCGCGGGTTTCTTTTGCAATTTCCTGCGTTGCTCGCAGACTGCCGACGGCCCCCTCTTCCCTCCATCTTCCCCCTCCTCCTACTCCTCCTTCTCCTCCTCCTCCACCTCCTCCTCCTCCTCCTCCTCCTCCTCCTCCTCCTCCTCCTCCTCCTCCTCCTCCCCCTCCTGGGTATGGGTATGTGTATATATATATATACACGCACATATCCTCGGGAGGTTTCGAGACATCCACAGGCGCTCACCCCACGAGGGCGACGTCTGACGCATTTCACAGCAAACCTTTTCATGTGATTTGTCGGTCGTCGTTGGACCATTTTGGATCGATGTGAGGCCGTCTTGGGGCGGAGTAGGATGATTAGTTACATGATGGTGCGGAAAGAGAAGAGGAGCAGGAGGAACGTGGCGGGCGATGATGAGGCGGAAGAGGATTCAGGCGGAGTAGGGAGACGAGGGAATTGATGATGATGATGAGGAGGAGGAGGAGAATGAGGATGAGGATGATAATGCTGATGACGATGATGAGGAGGAGGAGGAGGAAAAGAAGGAGGACGAGGATGAGGATGAGGATGAACATGAGGATGAGGATGAGGAGGAGCTGCAACACGACATCTTGGGGTTGTCTTGGGCTCTGATGGTGCAGTCTTGGTGGTCCCTTGGTGCCGTCTTGGGCGGAGCTGAGCCCTATTGAGCCTTTGGGTTTTCTTGGCCGTATGGGGGGTCTCTTGGTGCTGCCTTGGGATCTTCTTCAGACATCTACGGATTTCCTTTGAAGCCTTCTTGGGTCCCTCCAGAGGCCCTCTTAGGCCAGTTTGGGGCTCTCCTGGGGCCGTCCTGGGCCGACTGGGAGCTTTCTTAGGGCTCTCAGTGGGCACTGGTTGGGCCCTTGACCGCAAGTGGACCGATCTTCGGCACAGTAAAAGTAACATCTGGGACATCGATATGTTTGGCCTCTCGAGGGCCTCTGGAGAACGTTCTGGGGGATGGTCTTGGCCTGTTGGAGGCCTCTTGGGACGTATTGGGCTCTTCTCCGAGGCGGGAATTTATTCATGGCCACCGCCCAGAGGGTCAGTTTTCGGAGCCTCGGCAGGCGGTGGGTATGGACATATTCGGGCCCCCGGGGGCCGAAATAATTCGTATCCACCGCACGCTGCGGCACTAGGACGTCGGTACCCAGGCGATGGATATGGATAAATCCCCGCCTCGCATCTTCGCAGGGGCTGGCTGGTGTCTCTTGCAGCAAAGTTGGGCCAACTTGGCGGCCCTGGTTGGGATCCCTGGGCCGTCCTGGAGGCTCGAGGGCCTCGGAGAGCCCCAGAGGGCGGCGCCGGGCCGCCCAGAGAGCCTCCGAAGGGATGCGGGGGAGTGGCAGGAACAGCCCCCAACGGGCCACAGTCGTCAAGGGCGCCCTCGAGGGCGCGAAGTGATTCGCGCTTCGCGGTTTTGGCTCCGATTCCTTGTCATCCTCCTCTTCTCCCCTGGGAGGCGGAGCGAGAGCGCGAAGTTCTTCGCGCTTCGCGCAGCGCGAAGCGCGAAGATGGGAGCCCTTGGTTGTGGTACTAAAGCTCGCCCCGAAGACTGCAAGCGTGATCGCGCGTCTAAGTTGCGCTCGGACTCATGGTTGCGAGGCATTGGTAATGTGTTGTCCACTGGACCTGCGTTTGAACTGTTCGGTGAGTCTTGTGCCGCTTTGGAGCCACTTCTGGACGATATGGTGTGTGTTTGTGTTGCCGTGTTTTCTACCACATTGAACGACCTCTTGGACACGTGTTTGCCACTCTTGAACCAAGCGGCGAAGTTTGGGACCACAGCCGTTAGGCTTATAGGCGTTGCCAGCCTATGTTCCTCTCGCAGAGAAGCGGTGCACCGATTCTGTACTATTCGATGCTGCGTTGTGGAGAATTTGGGCCACATTCCGGCCAGGGGGCAGAAGGCGGCGGGGCTTCTCAGAAGCCCCGCGGCCTTCCGATAAGTGTCCTGTGTCTTCGGGGAAGGCTTAGAAGACGTCTACAGTGGAGACTCATGCCAAGAAACACCCTGCTTGCCTTCAGGGTGTTCTGGGTTTCTTGGGTTACGATGGTTTTTGCTATGGAAAGCGTAGCGCTTCCGCGCCAAAAATCAATGGACGTCCTGGAGTCTCAGTGTTGGGTTTTTTTCTGTGGAAGGTTTCTTGTGGATTGGCCTCCACTGTAGAGGCCTTTCCTTCCCAAACCCCAGCCTTAGCTGAGGGATATGCGCATAGCAACGCGTGAGGAGGAGGGTGGTCCCTCAGATGACTCGTTGCAGGAACCCTACCACGGCCATCACTTGGCCTCCTACCACGCCTCGACGTGCCAGGGGGCACGGCGACGGACTATAGTGCTGACGGCTCCATCGACGAGTTCGTATACAGGTATTATGTGCTTGGCCAGTACAACGATGGCACCAGTTGTGTCGTTCCTGGCTGCTCATCCCCAACCTCCGAATACTTCCCCAACACGATGATGTGCTTCCGAGGCTGTTGCCCCAGTGGCGAGACGTGCCATGCGAGCATCACGAGTTGCCCGAGCTCGGGCACCTTGGCCGGGGTCACAAGTGACTACGCGGCCTCTGTGCCGACCATTAACGGCCTATCAGTAGCGTCGGGGCTTCCGACAAACAGTGCGGCTTGCGAGTACAGCGACATCTCGTGCGGCTCGTGTTCGGAGTGTGAGTGGACTAAGACCACGTGCTTGGGTGCAAGCACAGGCACGTGCACGGGTTCGGCGTCGACGCCGTCGCCACCTTCCCCGACTCTGGCGCCGACGCCGTCGCCACCGACGCCCGCGCCGCCCCCGACGCCACCGACGCCCGCGCCGCCGCCGACGTCCGCACCGACGACCCAGCCCGCCGACGCCTCCGGCACGCTGGCCTCCGAGGGGAGAAATGCGATGGCCATGGCCAAGATGTCGCGGGGGAGGAGGAGGAGGAGGAGGAGGAGGAGGAGCAGGAGGAGCAGGAGGAGCAGGAGGAGCAGGAGGAGCAGGAGGAGCAGGAGGAGGAGGAGGAGGAGCAGGAGGAGAAGGAGGAGGAGGAGGAGATCGCCCCTCGAGCGCCCCGAGATGTTTCGGGGTTTTGTCGACGCCGATTTAGTCATGGTTCACCACGGCCGCCGCTGAGTCGCGAGGATGATCCACGACTTGACGATTGCCAAGATTGGCGATGGCCAAGATCCACACAGGCGTTTCCACACTCAGCTTTGGTCATTGTCCTCGTCCTCGTTCCCTCCACACTTCAGGGGGCAACGTCAGGGAGGACCAGCTCCGCTTATCGCCGACAGGGCCCCGATAGCCCAGCCTTCCCGGGGACGTGCAGATTCGCCATCGGTGACGTATCGGCGATGTGTCGCCGATTCCAGGCCGATGCATTCATCGGCGGCGCGCCTGGAAGGAAATGAGAGGGGGCAGGCCTTCACAGAAGGCGGCGGAACCTCTCAGAAGCCCTTCGGCCTTCGGAGAAGCCGCCTCTGTTGTCAGAGAAGGCTTCGAACACCTCTCAGAAGGCAGGATGCGGGCCGAAGCTTCTGCGAAGGCCCGCTCCCGCTGCATCCCCCCCTGGGCTCGCCGCCGAGATCAGTCTTCGTCGTGGTCTTACCGGCCCGGGACAGATCCTTATCCCTATGCTTAGCATCGCCCCATCTCGATGCCGATCTGTAGGGTGCCCTCAGTCTCTGAGGGCGCATCCCTAAGACTGCCAGCGCATTTTAGCTTCCCCAGATTCCAATATAATTTAAGCGCCTTCCTACTTTAATGATCGAGTGGCTTCACCTTTTCCGTCCTTTTTAGGGGCGGGCTGACACCCAATCTACTTTCAACGACGTCCTAATAACTTAATGCTCCTACCTACTTCTTCCGACCGATGGGTGAGTTCGATGTTGGTTATGGTCCGCCGATAGACCCACCGTCGAGCTTGCGCACGTGCGCGAGATCCCGCAGTCTGAGCCCGAGCCTGGAGATCCCGCGCACGTGCACACGTGCGCGGGAGATCTGGAGATACCGCAGTCTGAGCCCGAGCCTGCGGCCGCCACACGAGGGCTCGCCACCGCAGGCGGAAGCCCCGCGGGCGCACCGGAGCGAGCCAGACGGCGCAGCCGACTTTTCGGTCAACTCGTCGTGGTCACCGCTTCCTTTCGGCGGCGAGCGAGGGGGGGACGCGAGAGGGTTTCTGCGTCTTCGGGAAAGCCGCAGAAGTCTTCAGAGAAGGCCGGGGGGGCTTCCCGGGCCTTCTGAGAAGGCCCGCCCTTCGCTCGCTTCCCCCCCCCCTCGCTCGCCGCGAAGCCTTTCCCTCCAGGCCGGCGCGAGCCTCGGCCTGGGGGTGCTGGCGCTCGCCGCGGCCGCGGCGTCGCCGTGAGGGGTGCACGTTCGGCCCGCAGGTGGCCGAGGCTGCGCTCCGAGGCTGCGCTCCGAGCGGCGCCGCTGCCGCCCGACGTGGGGCGAGCCACCGCCAGGGGGAGCCGCAGCGCGTGCGGTGAGGTTTGGCCTCGAGGCTCGAGGTTCTCGTCGGCAGCGGGCGAGGGAGGAGGAGGAGGAGGAGGAGGAGGAGGAGGAGGAGGAGGAGGAGGAGGAGGAGGAGGAGGAGGAGGAGGAGGAGGAGGAGGGGGAGGGGGAGGGGGAGGGGGGGACAAGCTAGGTGCGCTCGCGTCATATCTGACATCCTACCCCTCCCTCCCATCCCTTACCATGGCGTAGATCCCCTCTCTACTCGCACAGTCGGATGTCGAGCAGGGCAATGATCCCGAAAGGGTACGCGATGCATTGTAGAGCACGGCATGGCATGGCGTAGAAGAGCACCGCAAAGCGTAGTATCAACCTAGCATTGCATTGCATGCCGTGGCATGGCACGGGAAATGACGCCAGCGCTGCAGCGGGAGCACGAGTCGGAACGAGCGGAAGCGCGGAAATGAGGCCAGAGCTGCAGCGGTAGCACGATTCGGAACGAGCGGAAGCACGGAAATGAGGCCAGCGCTGCAGCGGAAGCACGATTCGGAACGAGCGGGGCCCGAAAATGAGGCCGGCGCCTCAGCGAGAGCAGCATTTGGGAAAAAATGCAGGCGAAAACCCAACTCCGGGGAATCTTGTGTGTAAAAAACAGTTCGCGGGGGGGGGGCTAATACTGTCGAGCCGTCATCAGGGGAAGAGGGAGAGGAGAGTAGTTCATATTGAGTAATTGTGGAGGAGGAGGAGGAGGGATGAGGAGGAGGAGGAGGGGGAGGGGGAGGGGGAGGGGAGGGGGGGGGAGGGGGAGAGGGGTGGGGGGGGGAGGGGGAGGGGAAGGGGGAGGGGGAGGAGGAGGGGAAGGGGAGGGGGAGGGGGAAGGGGCAGCTATGTGCGCTCGCGTCATATCTGACGTCCTACCCCTCCCTCCCATCCCTTACCATGAAGCTCATTTTCTCTATCCGCGGACGCGTGTCGTAGCGGACCTGTGGCTCCGCGTGCGCGTGCGTAGTGGGTGGTGGTGCGCGTGCGTGCGTGCGTGTGTGCGTGTTTGTGGTTGTGGTTGTAGTGGTGGTGGTGGTGGTGGTGGTGGTGGTGGTGGTGGTGGTGGTGGCGGCGGCGGTGGTGGTGGTGGTGGTGGTGGTGGTGGTGGTGGTGGTGTGTGTGTGTTTGTGTGTGTGCGTGTGTGCGCGTGTGTTGTGGTGTGACGTGGTAGGGCGTCTTGGTGGTTTGGTGGTGGGCCAGGTGCATTCGTGCGTGACGGCGGTGGTGGTGGTGGCCGTGGTGGTGGTGTGTGTGCGTGTGTGTGTATATGTATGTGTGTGTGTGTGTGTGTCTGTGTGTGTGTGTGTGTGTCTGTGTGTCTGTGCGTGCGTGCGTGCGTGCGTGCGTGCGTGCGTGTGTGTCTGTGTGCGCGCGCGTGTGATGTGGTGTGACGCGGTGTAGCGTGGCGGGGGTAGGTGGGGTAGTGGGGTGGTGGTGGCGGTGCGCGGTGGTGGTGCGCGTGCGTGCGTGCGTGCGTGCGTTGGTGGGTGGAAGTGGCGGTGGGCGGGGCGGGGCGGGGCGCGGTGCGGTGGTGGCGGGCGGATGGGCGCGCGAGGAAGAGGCCCGCGCTGGGGCGAGAACGCCTTCCTGAACGACGGAGGCAACACACCGATCCGAAAATGATGCCAGCGCTGCAGCGGGAGCACGATTCGGAACGAGCGGGGCCCGAAAATGAGGCCGGCGCTTCAGCGAGAGCAGCATTTTGGAAAAGGGGGAGGGGGAGGGCGAGGGCGAGGGGGAGGAGGAGGAGGAGGAGGAGGAGGAGGACGAGGAGGAGGACGAGGAGGAGGACGAGGAGGAGGAGAGGAGGAGGGAGGAGGGGGAGGAGGAGGAGGGAGGAGAAGGGGAGGGAGGAGGGAGGAGGGGAGGGGGAGGGGGAGGGGGAGGTGGATGAGGAGGAGGAGGAGGAGGACTAATAATAATAACAATAATAATAATGATACTAATACTACTACTACTAATAATAATAATAATAGTAATAATAATATTACTAATATTAACAGTAATGATCATATGTTTTGTAGTAGTAATACTAAGAAGAAGAAGAATAAGAAAGAGAAGAAGAGGAAGAGGAGGAGGAAGAGGAGGAGGAGGAAGGGGAGGACCTGTTCTCTGCATGGTGGCCCGTGCCTCGCGCCGCCAAGGCATTCCCGTCCACCGCTTCCCTCGGGAGGACCCAGGAGGAGCAGGGAGGCGCGTGGATCAGCGACGGGCCCCGTTTCCACACGGCGTCGGCGAGCTCCGCCGCCAAAGCAGGCGGCACTGGCGCCATATTTCAGGGGCGGCGGCCCCCGATCCGTGGATCGGGCGCCCTCGCGCCGGACCCATGGATCCCTCATCCGTTCTGGCGAGCGCCCGAGGCAGCGAGAGAGGGGCCTGGCATCGCATGGACGTGTGCATTTCTTCTCGGCGGGGATCACTGAGGAGCGTCTCGGGTCATCTGCCGGAGAAAATGCACGCACGAAACCGAAGCATGCACGGAGAATGGGCGTCCGAGCGATGGCGAGGGGGGACGGAGCAAGAAGGAGGAGGCCTTCTCAGAAGGGCGTCGGGGCTTCTCAGAAGCCTTGTCGCCTTCTGAGACGTGTTCTGTGATTGCGGGGGAGGCTGAACAACCCTTTCACAAGGCCGGAGGACTTCCGAGCCCTCTCAGAAGGCCCGCCCCTTCTGACTTCCCTTCCGTCTCGCCGCCGTATTGGACATGGGCCCTCATGCTAACCAACTTGGACCTGGGCCCTCTTCGCGCCTGGAGCTTCGGGTTCGAGGCTCGAGGTGTTCGAACGTTTTTGTTCGCTCGGGCATGCTGCAGCCTCGGGGGGCCTTCCAGCGGCTGCGCTTCGCCGAGGGCGTCCTGGACTGGCCGGCTCGTCCCAAACGGCCGCTGGAGAGCCGAGCCATGGACCGTCAGGGGCAACGTTGAGGGGCGGGTCGTGATGGGTTTGCTTTCCACGGCCACCACCATAAGTTGGAGGGGGGAAGGAGGTGGAGGAGGAAGAGGAGGAAGAAGAAGAGGGGGGAGGACCCCTCTTCTTCTGAGGAGGAGGAAGCCCTTTGGCCGCAGCGGTCGGCGCCCATCCTCGAATCGCGATCGGGGTCAGATCGGCGCCTGCCGCCCGACCTGATCCAGGCGACTGATCAGGGCCGATCCGCGCGCGGCCAGGGCTCACGCGCGTCGCGGGGCGCCATAGCGCGCCACAGCGACCGCGCCCGTACTGTGCGAGCACGTCATCGGCCAGACAGGGAACCAGCTTGGCACCGACGGCTCAGAGCGGAGCGAGGACTAGCCAGAGTCCTCCTGCGTCTGTCCGGCGCCAGAGCTCTCCTCAAGGTTCACCACAGCAGCGGCAACATGGGGAAGGGCGGCAAGGACAAGAGCAGCAAGAAAGGGAAGGGCCACGAGAAGCAGAAGCCTCCCGCGGCCCACGTTTGGAGTTGTAAATCGTGCAAGGCACAGGTCTCTCTGAACCTCGAGTGGTGCTGGCAGTGCGGTGGCCATTGGCAGGCTACCCCAGCGAGCACATGCGGACAGTCAGAGGAGTCGAAGCCGCCCTGGGCGGCAGGCGACAAGGCAGCGGGAAGCAAGGGCCGCTCGCCAATGAAGCAGGAGGGCGCTGCAGCTGGACCCCCGCTAGGCCCCGCGATTCAGACGCTACAGCAAACAGTTGATCAGGTCGGGCGTTTCGACCTCCCAGCTGAAGCCCAGAAGCAGCTCCTCGACCCCCCCAACGGCGTGTTGAATGAGGCGCGGGCCAAGCGGGACGCGCAGAAGACCCCGACACAGCTGACCCCGGCGAACACGCAACGCTTGAAAGGCAAGATGAAGAGCATCGAGGTAAAACAAAAGGGTGTTGCACCACTCCGAGAGCAACTAGAAGCAGCACGCACGAGGGCTTCTGAGATTGAAGAAAAGATATCCAATGAGGGGGCGTTATTGACCACGGCACGTGCTGAGGTTCAGACCCTCCAGGTTGAGCAGGACGAACTAATCCGACAGCACCAGCAGCCCACCCCAGCGCCCCAGGCGGCCGCGGCCAGTTTCTGCGCCATGAAGACGGCGCTGGAGTCAATGGGCATGGCGACGGCGGACGACCAGCACTTAGCGACGGCTTTCCAGGCGTTGGCGGCGGCGCTGTCGGCGAACGAGGCAGCCCCAGTCGAAGTGCAACCAGCAGGAGATCCAGGACCAGCACCACCTGCCCAAGCCCCAGGGCTAGCGGCCCCGTTGGCACAGCCAGAGATGCCAGCGGCAGCAGCAGATGGCCCCGCGAACATGAAGCTGAACGGCAGCGGAGTGGCAGCGAGTGCGCCACAACCAGCAGCAGACCAAGGAGGCAGAGCAGGCGGCGCTGGGGCCCGCGAGGCAGGCGCTTCTGATCTGCCAGGGGGGCGGTCGCCGCGGCGGAGCCGTTCGCGCGAGAAGCGCGAGGCGGCCGTGAGAGCACGGGCTTCGGAGAAGCCCTGACCGCCCCCTCCTGGGCCTCTTTTATCGAACGTTTCACTTCTGGGCCTGCGTCTGGGGACGCGGGGCCCACCAGCGAGGCTCACGGTGTTAGAGCCGCCCAGCGGGGGCTCAAGATCTGCACGGTCGAGGGGTCCTGCTGGAATGCCACGTCTGAGTTCGTAAAGACTTGCAATGCGTCTATTGTACTAGTCCAGGAACATAAGCTAGCGTTGAATCGTGTTTTTGAAGTGAAGGCCGCCCTCCTCAAGCGGGGGTGGGCTTATTTTTGGGCGCCGTGTCTCCAGGGGGGAAAAATCCCGAGCGCGGGGGTGGCCATTTTGCACAGGAAGCCTTTTGACCTGTGGGTGGACCCCCCCGTGCCCTCTTCATACTTTCCCCTGGGCGCATGCCACAGTGTTTGTTCAGGTCTCGGTCTTTCGGGCTTCTGAGTATCTACAGCAATTATTGGCATTCAGGATCGGGCATGGGCCCCGAAAACGTGTTGCCGGGGGAGGCCATGGGCAAGAACATACTCGAGATCGGGACCCCGTTCGCTGCAGGAGGGGACTTCAACTTAGAGGCGATATGGAGGGCAGATCGTTCAGCCAGTTGACTGCGCACTGGTGCAATCAGACCATTCGGCAGTTCCAGATTATTTTATACGCAGCCACTCGCTCAGCTTCGGGGCGCAGTTCTGCGAGGCAGATCTGGGAGCAGCAGTGGTGCCGCGCCGCCCTGGTACTGCTTGGCTTGGCTGAGGACACGGGGGCGATAATCGCTGCCAACCTTGCTGGGATCCAGAAGCTTCCTCACCTGAGGCCCGTGTGGCCCCCTCCCGCCCCGCCTAGTTTTGATGACCTTCAGGCTGCCTTTGCAGGACCCTTGGAGGACCTCAGGTTGGACGAAGGCAGACTTCAACCAGCGCCGGGAGCTCGTCTGGAAGAGCACCAACAGATTCTGGGTCGCGTTTACCAGAACTGGGCGCCCAGGGCTTGGCGCGAGCTCGAAGGGGCATATCAGGTCGACGAGGATGACGTCCACGGGCTTCTTGGAGGGCCCCCGCGCGTCTTCGAGCCGGCGCCGTTGGCAAAACTCCTGATCGCCAAGTGCGGCCCCTTCAGGTCAGTTTCGCGCGACGTCGGATGGGCGCCCAGGCTCTTGCGGGAGTTCCTGGCCCTATTTCGGAAGCACGGCAGCCCGACAAGCATGCCATATTTTCGCAGATTGGTGACCCATGCAGCTCGTGGGCGGCGGCTACCATTCAAGCACATTTGGCCAGAGGGTGAGCCTTCTTGGAAGCCGCTCATGCAGTACATGGGCAAGAAGCTGCTCTGTTTGGATTATGAACCTCGGCTGGAAGCTGAACTCGAGTTGGATTCTCGGGCGAAGCTCGCGGCCATAATCGGGCAGCACGCGTTCAAGGTTGAAGAGATTCACAGCAACCAGAGGTGGTCTGATTGGTGCTCCGAAGCCCTCCAGGGGGGGGCCCGCTGGGCCCATGCGCACACCAAAGTTGCGACGGACTTCAAGGAGGATGTCATCGAGCTGGAGGAGGGAGGTTTCACGAGCAGCTTCAGTGCCAGGTTCGAGGCTCAGCAGAATCTCTGGGAGGCCGCCTGGAAGGCGGACGAGTCTTGCATGGGGCCCCTGCAGTTGCCCCCCCCACCTGAT
This sequence comes from Prorocentrum cordatum, assembly GCA_963575745.1. Classification (NCBI taxonomy): domain Eukaryota; class Dinophyceae; order Prorocentrales; family Prorocentraceae; genus Prorocentrum; species Prorocentrum cordatum. The sequence goes on along the minus strand of CAUYUJ010020586.1, from coordinate 61,540 downwards.
TATGTCATCTTAGAGGCACCAGATGCAGATACCTATGGGAGGATCTCGAAAGGAATCAAGGCGAACAGGATAGCGGTCGACGGGTTCCATCCTCGGCATTATTCGTGTCTCTCCGACGAGGCCCTCAACACCATGTCGTCGCTTTTCCCCCTGCAGGCGGCGACGGGCCATGCCCCATCTTCGCTGCGAGTCTTGCTTGTGCTGTTGTTCCAGAAGCCCGAGGCGGGAAGAAGGCCGATTGGCTTCTACCAGAGCTTCTCACGTTTGCATTCGAAGGTCTCGGCAGGAAACTGCAAGGAGCGGGGGGCTCAGCTGGAGGATGGAGGTTTCCAACGTGGCGCCGAGGAGGAGTACGACGGATGGTATCTGGAGGCAGGCGGCGAGGATTGTGTCAGCAGACGAGAGTGGGTTGCAGGTGGGAATTTTGCTTGCCGACCTTCTCCAGTGCTACGAGCGCGTGCGACACTCAGCCCTATGGGAAGAGTGTAAGCTTTGTGGATTTCCGCTGCACGTTTTGCGCGCTGCCATCTCCAGTTACAGATGGCCAAGAGCGGTTATGATGGATCGTGTCTGATCGCCCCTACTTTACCCCGACCAGGGGGTAGTCGCTGGGAGCAGTACTGCTACATTCGAAATGAAGGCTTCCATGGTGCCCACGGTCCGAGATATAGAGCCCATCGAGAACACTAGCTTCACGATCCATATAGATGACCTTGAAGTGGACGGAGCCCACAGAGAGGTTGCTAGTTGTTTAAATAGTATTGCTCAGATGGCAGGGCAACTTTTCAGCGCGTGTGCCAACAGATTGGGGCTCCCGGTCTCGCTGAAGAAAGGGCGTTTCACGTCCAACTCCAGGGAGGTCATGGAGGGGGCCCAGAAGTGCTCTGGCCAGTACGCGCACACGCTAACGGGGGAGGTTGTGAACCTGGGGGTGGACTTCTCCATAGATAACAAGTGCTCGAGGGTCCCCAACAAGGCCCACGCCAGGAAAGGTCCCCGCAGTTGCTCCAAGAGGGCCCCCGACCTTGCCAAGAGACGAAGCCGTCGGTCCAAAGCGCCCCGCAGGATGCCCAAGACAAGGAACCTCAGGGGAATGGCTGGGACTAAGGCTAAACTGTTCTTTGTGGGCCAACAACCGAGCATGACGTATGGCAGTGACGTGGTTGGTCTATGTCCTAGAGAAATCCACCAGCTCAGAATTATGGGGGCTAAGGCGCTTGGTATATGGTGCCTCGGGGCCCCCTTCGACTTCGTCTGGGCCACGGAGACCTCGAAGGACCCGCTGAGCCATGCAGGTGGCGCCGTCGTCAGATATGCTCGAGGATGGTGGGGGGGGGGGGCACGGGCCCGAAGTTGCGGGCGCCAGATGGCTCATGTTCAGGGGCTCTTACCAAGGCTTTTTTTTTTCACGCGTGCTTGGAGGCGCTGGTTAGGACACCTCCGAGTCTTGGCTGGCGCCGCAGAGGCACGCATCCTATCCTTGATGCTCCGTTGCGGGGGGCGGAAGCTGGGTGGACCTTTGTCAACCAGGCCAGATTCACCCCAGCACGCGGCGCCCCCGTCGGCCTGACGGACTCCCCACCAGAGGTGGTGAGAAGGATTTTCTATCAAGATATTCAGCGGAAGTATCTCAATGCCAGCGCCGACAAGCTTATCCAGGACAGGGATCATCCAAGGGTGCTCGAAATTCAGGAGAGGACTCTGGACCCAGCCCATCAGGACAAAGCTCAGGAGTAAGGGTTGCAGCTTTACGAAGCAAAAGACCCTCAGGAAGATTTTCTGTCGTGCGTATACCACTGCTGCGTCGCTCCACAGCTGGGGTTATGAGATCATCCCGTATTGTAAGTTTTGCCCAGCCATTGATTCGCTGTGGCACAGGATTTTGACGCGCCCCCATGGGGCATCTGCCAGGCTTGCGCAGGGCCAAGACCTCCTGGAGGAGGCGCTAGCAGCAGGGGAGCAGGACCCTCTGTTCAGCTCGCTGTGGACCCCTGTGCCCGAGATCGAGCTCGAGGCCCCGATTGGAGACTCTGTCAGATATTTCGACCAGGAGGGGCCGACCGACCCGTTCTCGCCCCCGCACAATGCCAAGGTTTTCTCGGACGGCTCTGTTTGGGATCCTAAAGCGGATGTGGGGGCTCGGGGTGGTTGGGCCGCTGTGGAAGTTGACGACGACGGAAATTTAGTCAGGGAGATGATGGGGCCCATGCCTCGTGGGCTTCCCCAAACAGCAGCGCTTGCAGAGCACCGCGGCTTGATGCGCATGATCGAGCACCAGGGCCAGGACCCCCCCCAGAGGAAGGGGCCTGTCTGGACGCGTTCGCCGATTGCTCGGCTCGGGACATGCTGAAGGCCTCCAGAGGTAAGACTGTCGAGAGCGGTCACTGGCGCAGGATTAAGAATGTGGCCCCAAGGGCCTGGATGATTCACAACGTCATAGCCCATTTAAAGGAAGACTCCGGGGGCCAGCCAAGGTGGAAAGCACGAGGCAACAACTGGGCCGACGCGCATGCTAAAGAGGCGGCGGGCGTTTATAGGTCCCCCCAAGATGTTGCCACCATCACCGCCCAGCCCTTTGAATGGAACCTTGTTGCCGACTTGGCGGCGGCTGTTCTGGAAGAGTGGCCGTCCGCTCGAGAACGAGTTGGCGAGTTAGGCAGAGCTCCCAGAGCCAGGCCTGAAAAGCAGAGACATGTTTATCTTGCTCATAAAGTCATATGGATGGGCGATGTTTGGCGGTGCTTCGAGTGTCCCAGGACTTTTCGGACTGCGAACGCGGCCGAGAGTTCGGCACGTGGCCTCCTCGCCCCTGCCCTTCGCTCCCTCCTTTGCCCGCTTGTTCCCCCTTCCCCTCCCCGCGCCTTCCGAGCGGCCGGGGCCCTTGCCGCGGGGCAGGGGATTCTCTTTTGCAGCCGTTGCGGAATCTATGTTCAGGCCGCCACCCACGTGACCTGATAAGAGGATGTTTGGAAGAAGCAGGTGCGGATGCTCAAGAATGGTCGCCTTCCGTGGCCCAGGGGTCCTCTCGGGCTCATTCCCCCGTTCTGGACTCCTGGGGCCAAGGTTGCGGAAGGCTGGGGGTCTTTGTTCAGAGACGAGCATCCGCGCCACGGATCTCTTTTGGAGACCACTTTGTTCACGAACACTTGTGCCAATCATCTTCTTGAGTGTGCTAAGCAGGGCCTGCCGCAGGCCGATGCTCACACTCTCGTCTTTTGTGTTGGGGGTTGGATGTGTTGGATCGTATGGATCTGGCTGTCCGCCTTCCACCGGGGCCCCAATGTGGCGCCGCGCCTCCTTCGCTCTGCGAGTGTTGAAGAGGCGGGATGTCCAAGGCAAAAATTCTGAGGAGGAGGACCCACCCTCCAACTTCAGGTGGTGGTGGGGATCGAGAACAGGCACGTCGGACAGACTTTCCTGCGACGGCGGCCCCGCCGCGGGCGTTCCATGGGCACTCCGCGGGCGGCCCCCGGATATCTCGCGGCCTTCGGCGCATCCCGCCACCGTGCTTGGGTCAGGGGCTCCTCCACCCCCCCCCCCCCCCCCTCCCCTTCGCCCGAAAAAAGCACGCGAGAAGGCGCGCCAGGCCCAGGAAGATTTGAGACAGAGGGGTCCGGGGCCCTCAAAAACTGCTCCTTGGACCCCTTCCTTGGCCGCCGACCACACATGCGACGAAACAGGACGAGGCTAGAATCGGGCGAGGATCAATAAATCTAACATCTCTGAGATCCGGCGGCCCTGGAGGATGTCTCGGGTGCCGCGGCCTGTCTCAGGGCGTCCAGGAACGCTCTGAGGGCATTCTGGAGTGCTCTGGGACGGACTCACACTCGTCGTAGCCCCGCCCGACCCCCCTTGCCCAGGGTAGGGTAGGATAGGGCAGGCTATAGTAGAGTTGGGTTGAATATCGCAGCGTAGGGTAGAGTAGGGTAGATGGCACTATTCCGGCCAGGCTTCCGTACCATTGCCGGGAAGCCTTAGCAAAACCACTGTTTTGCGCGAGGGTATTGCGTGGCGCCGCCTGACCGTAAACCGAAACAATGCCCGCACCAAACAACAAATAATCGCTGCTCGCGCGCCGTTGGCGCCCTTGTCGCCGCGGCTTCTGCCGAGCGTACGGGGTGTAGCGACACGGGCGACACCTGCGCGCGAGCTGCGAGTTGTTCGGCGCGCGGAGTAGAATCGGGTGGAGCAGAGTAGAGTGGCGTGGAGCATGGCCGGGCCTGGGACAGAAGAACATCCTTCAAGCAAACGAGGCCCCCCGCTGACCCAAACTGGAGAGCAGTCAAGGGTGCCCTCCCCCAGGATGCTCGAGAACATGCAACAAGCACGAAGAACATTAGAGCGCACTCCCCGAAACGATCTCGATCTTTTTAGACCTCTGTCCGATTGTATCCGCGCGCCCTCGCGCCCTCCGCGCCGCCGTTTCGCATCTTCCTCTTCTTCTTCTCCTCATCCTCCTCCTGCTTCTCCTCCCCCCCCCCTCCTCCTCCTCCTCCTCCTCCTCCTCCTCCTTCTCCTCCTCCTAGGGTGCCCTCCCCTAACCGACTTCGATCTTCTACCTCGGCCCGACCGTAGGGTGGGCTCCGTGGAGGGGGGCCCGGGGATGCGCCCCTCCTTGGGCGCCCAGGGCGAGGGGGAACGACGCGGCGGATTCCTGCCGCGCCGGCTTCGGCGCGTTGGCTCTTGAGACTGCGGGGACCGCTCAGCTTGGAAAGATCGGCCGCATCCGAAACGTCGGATCATTCACCATCGACCAATTCTGGGTTGCCTACGGCGTTCAAATTTGAACGCAGGCGGCGGGGTCGCCGCCGGTCGACACGACGCAAGCCTACCGTGAGTCGGGCGCAAGCTGGCATGGATCAGGGATCTGTGGATCTGGCGCGTAGGTGCCAGGTCCACGGACCGTGGAAGGTACCCCAGAAGCGTGAGGCCAGTTGCGCTCGATTTGGCGAAGGAGCGCGCCGATGCTCTACGAAAGCGGGGCCCGTCGCTAATCCACGCGTCGCTGCAGTCACCGTGCAACCAGAAGGCACGCACGATAGGGAACGAAAGGGCTTTTCGGCCACGGCGGACCAAGGCCACAAACAAGTTCCACGGCATCAGGCTAATTAGCTCCCTGAGAACCCGAGCCTTCCCTGAGCCCAAAGCGGTCCTGACTTCAACGTCTTGACCAGAGTCCATGCTTGCGCTCCCTCGTTCGAGAGGGGCGACGAGCCGGATGAACCCCTCCAGAGGGGCGCGGCAAGTTCGCGCCGTGGCGACGCCGGCGTTAGTTTCTGACACCTCCCGGGGATCGCTCAGCCCTGAGCGATCGGCGGCCCTTCGATCGCCAGATCGTCCCATATTGGCCCGATTCTGGGCCACCCGCGGATTGCACCATCCAACGCCCGCGGCGGGGCCTTCGCCGCGGGGGAGTCCATCCATCTGTCCACGTCGCCCCCGACCGGCTCTGGCTCTGGAGCCGTGGTTCGGCCCTCCCGTGGCCTTTTTCGGACGATCCGGCACGCCCAGAGCGCCCCCGCGGCGAGGCGCAGCTGCTGGAAGGCGCCCCGAGGCCAGAAAGTGGCCCCCCGAACCGAGAGCGGACCTCCTCGTCCTCCTCCCCCTTCCTCCTCCTCCTCCTCCTCCTCCTCTTCCTCCTCTTCCTCCTCCCCCTCCTCCTCTTCCTCCTCCTCCTCCTCCTCCCCCTCCTCCTCCTCCTCTTCAGTCCGTAGCCATTTTGGCTCAAGATGTTTGGTGCCCCTGGGGGCCACACGGATACCGCTAGTCCGCGGCCAGACCACAATTGTTCGCCTTCACCGTGGGAGTTGGGCACCCACCACCAGGCCTGCAGCCCCGCCTGCGAGGCTACGGCGTCTCGCCTCCAGCTGGACCTGCGTGGCCAGCTCGCAGCATGGCGCCGCAGCATTACCGCTCGGAGCAAAGCAGGCGGCAATGGCACTGCAAGAGCTGCGTCGGGCCCAAGGGCCTCCCGTGGTTCAATTACGCCGACGCGACGTCATGCTCCAAGTGCAAGCTGGGCAAGGGACTCTGCTTCAAGGAGTATCGGGCCTCTCCGGTGCCGTCGCTTCGCAGGCCAGGCAGATCCTTCTCAGCTTGGGCAGACTCGGTGCAGGTCCAGAAGCTCAAGCAGGAGTTGGCGGCTGCCAACGCGAAGCTCAAGCGCGCCGAGGCCCCGCCCGCGGAAGCCGAGGAGGAGCTCAGCGGGTCAGACAAGGACAAGCAGAGGCTGCGGGAGCTGGGCGAGCTGCTCAAGACCGTCGAGGGCAGTGCCGACCCCCACCTGGCGAGGGCCAAGGCGGCGTACGTCCAGGAGCAGGCCGAGCTCAAGGCGAAGCTGGCGGCGGCGCGCCCGCTGGGACAGAGGCTGCGCGACCTCGGGGCCCAGATCAGCAGGCAGCAGAAGTTGCAGGAGGACCAGCAGCGGCGGCTTGCGGGCGTCCGCGAGAAGCTGGCGCTGCTGCAGGAGCAGGAGAAGGCGGCGCTGCAACAGCTCGCGGCGCTCGACACGCAGATGCTGGACTTGCAGGAGCAGCAGCGGCAGCTCCAGAGCCAAGCACCGCTGCCGCCGCAGCCAGAGCGCGGCAAGGGGCCTTTGGACGAGCCGATCGTCGGGCTCGGCCAAACGTTGTCGGGGCTGGACCAGGTGCTCAACTCCCCTGGCGCCGAGCACGGTCTGGCGGAGCGCCTCAAGGAGGACCTGGAGCGCCTCGAGCAGCTCAGCGAGGAGACCAGGGCCAAGCAGCAGCGGGAGCGGGACGAAGCGGCTGCTGCCGCTGCGGAGTCCCAGCGGACGCCTGACGGCGGCCCCCCTTCCGAAGCTGACGCGATGGAGCAGGACGAGGCCGACAGCGCCGAGTTCGTTGAGGAGATCGCCAGCGCTGGAGGCGACAAGCGCAGGATCGAGGAGATCATGGCCAAGCACGGGTGCAAGCGGCACAAGGCGGTCGTCGCCTGCTGAGGCCCTTGCCTTACGTGTACTGCTGTGGCTGTGTTTCTCGTCCATCGCAATGGCTAACTCCATCGGCGTAACCACTATCAATGTCTCGTCAGGCGGCCCCCTGATCGGCTACCTGGCCAACTGTTCCAGCATGTGCGTCGCTGTGCAGGAGCATCATGCACCGCCTGGGGCCCTGGCAAGGGCCCAGCAGGACGCGCTCGCCGAGGCCTACCACGGCGTCTGGGAGGCGGCGCTTCCAGGACATGGCTCTGGCAGTCAGGGTGGCGTGGCGGTCCTGGTGCCGAGACGGGTGCTCATCACAGCGCCCCCTGCGCTGGAGGGGCCGACCTTGGAGCCAGGGCGCATGGTGGCGGCGCATGTCAACTGCGGCGGCAAGGGAGGATTCGTCATGATCTCTCTGTACATGCGGGTTGACGAGCTGCTGTCGCCAGAGAACCTCGATGCAGATGCCGTGGATCGTGGGCGGGGATGTCAACATGGAGCTCAAGCAGATGGGCCCGCTGTCGTGGCTGCACTCCGTCAATGGCGTGACGGTGGTGCCGTCGGTGCCAACTTGCATCCAGGCCCTCCCTGGGCGCACGATCGACTTCTTTTTCGTGGCGTGCCAGGTCATGCCGAGGATTGGCCATCCTGCAGTCGGCGAGGCAGACACGTGGCCGCACCTGCCTGTCACGGTCACGCTGTCCGCCCAGCCGCAGGTGATGTGGACGCGACAGCTGGTGCAGTCCAAGGGCTTCACCAAGGCGCCGAAGATCGGCTGCGCCAGGCCGCCACCAGACTGGGACCCGTTCCTCGACCAGGCTAGGCAGGCGACCTCGCCAGAGCAGCTGGCGGACGTGTGGGACCAGCTGCTGCTCGGCATCGAGTTCGAGCTGCAGGGGCGGCGCGATGTTGTCGGGCCGCAGGCCACGAAGTTTACGTCCAAGCCGACGGCGCCCATGTTCGAGTGGATTAGGTTCGACCCCGACGAGAGACAGTCTTGGAAGAGGAAGGCGCCCGACGTCGCAGCGTGGCTGGCAGCAGCGCGCTGGGCGCGGCAGTTTCGACGTGTACGTACTGCTCTCGTATCGTCCATCATGAAGCTGTCAGACCCTCCTACTTTCGTGTTGCCTGGTCTGGGATGCTCTGGAACGGTGGCACCTTCGGCACCCACGGCTACGGCTGCTACGTCGGCGGAGGTGCCCCGTGGCGCGGCGGCGGCTGCGGCTGGATCGGCGTCCTGGTCCCCTTCGGCGTCCTCCCCAGCGGCCCCCTCTCCACCCCTGGCACCCGCCACTGTTGCCAGAGGCCCCCCAATGGGGGATAACGGAAGGGGAACTGCCGCCGCCGTGGGCGTACAGCAGGCGCCCGATACTGGTGAACGCCCCCCGAGGAGGGAGTACTGCAGCAAGCTGTGCGACAAGACGGCGAGGCACATCTTCGAATTTCAGTGTTTCTTGAGAAGGATTGCAGCTCGCTCTGATGTCTGGCCGCACCTTGACAAGTTGGTTGTCGATTTCTTCGCATGTGGGCTCCTGGCGTTCGCACAGGAGGACTTCGACCAGCAGGTCGAGCGCATCATTGTCAAAGCAGATGGTATGCAGCGGGCGCACGAGAGGAAGGTAGCCGCCAGTTGGCATGCGTGGGCCGAGGCGTCGTTCGAGGGGGGCGCCAGCCGAGCACACAAGTGTTCCAAGCCGCTGGCGCTCCAGGAGGTAGTCGACTACGGCGCAGGGGTCCAACGTGCGTACCAGCTGGCCGATCGCAAGGTGCAGCACTGGTGCCAGTACTGGCAGAGGCACGATGACGGGCTGATCGCGCTGCCCAGCGACCACCAGGAGTGGGACCAGCTGCCGCCACTCAGTGGAAGTGACCTTCGTCGGGCTATTCGCGCCTTCAGCTGGACAACGGGTACGGGGCAAGTTAAGATCGTCCCGCGGGCGCTGGGCCACCTATCCGATGCTGCCCTGGATGCGATGGCCGCCCTGTTCTGTCGGTGCGAGCAGTTGCCCATCTGGCCCCAGTCTCGGTTCATGACGAAGCTCGTTCGCCTACCCAAGCCTGGAGGAGGGGAGCGCCTGGTCGCTCTCCTCAACACGCTCATTCGAGTGTGGGGGAGGGCCCGTCGGCCTGTGTCTGCCCAGTGGGAGGTGGACAACGCCAGCGAGGAGTTCTGGGGGCACACGGGGGGCAGGTCGTCCACTGATGCTGCCTTCGACCTGGCCCTCGAGAAGGAGACGGCCCACCTCACGGGCGACCACGCCCTGATCGTGCTGCTGGACATGCTCAAGTGCTACGAGATGGTTCGGCACCAGGCGCTGCTCGATGAGTGCAGGGCCAACCAGTATCCCATGAGGCTGGCGTACATGCTCGTGCTGCTCTACCAGCAGGAGCGCACGATCTTCGCTTACAACTCTTTCTCGGAGGCGAAGCAGGCCTGCCAGGGCATCCTGGCTGGGTGCACTCATGCCACGACGCTGCTGATGGTACTGTTGACACGTGCCCTACGCATGATTGCTCGGATCGCGCCTGAGGTCCGACCACGTGGCTTGGTGGACGACGTGGCGCTGTCCTGGACGGGTGCCGATGCCCGAGGTGCCCGCATGCTGGCGTCCGCCACGCGAGTGTTCTGCGAGGCGGTCAAACCACTCGGTCTTCTGCTGCAGCTGGACAAGTCTGGGCACCTGGCAGTCACGCGGCAGTCGAAGTATCATTTCCGCCAGTTTGCCAAGATGCTCAAGATTGGAGGCAAGCGTCACATGCGCTACCTGGGCCACGACCTCGCCGCCAGTGCTGCCGTGCGCAATGTCCAGAAGGACCGCCTCAAGAAGATGGATGCTCGGCGCCCTCGGCTGAAGGCGTTGCAGAAGGGTGCTGGACGTTGGCGCTCGGCGCGCCTTTGGACTACGGGTGCGCTGCCGTCGGTCGGCCACGGAGCGGCGGTCAGCGGCATCAACGACGGCGAGCTGAAGCAGATGCGCAGTGTTGCTGGCAGTTTCTGTGGCTTCAGTGGCAGCGGCTCTCTTACTCTGTACCTGGCGGTTCAGAAGCAGCGCAATTTCGACCCGATCTACCATGCCACCTGCAGCCTGTTGCAGCAGTACTCGGTCTGGGTGTGGGCAGCGTGCGGCTCTCTCGCCAGGTTGCAGAGGGCCTGGGTGGCGCTGAAGGACCAGTTCGAGGCTGCTCGCGGCGCGGTCACTTGGGCCAGCGCTCGAGGTCCGATCTCGGCCCTCTGGCTGACTCTGCGCAGGGTCGGGTGGGACATGGCCAGTGCCACGGTCCTCGTGGACGACACGGGCGTTGGCATCGACTTGCTCAGGGTCAGCCCCAGCGAAGTGCTGCACTACATGTACCTGAGCCTCGAGCGCTGGCAAAGCCATCGTATTTCGGACCACCTGCCTGGTGCCCCTGCTCGGCAGCCTGACGGTAGCCGACGGCATATCTGGATGCGAGCCCTCCGTCGTGGTCATCTGCAGAGGCTTTCAAGCGGGTTGCGAGGTGCGTTGGCCAAGCTCCAGTCAGATGGCATGTGGACGCCCGCTCGTAGGTGCGAGGCGGGTTACACGGACAATGCTGTATGTGGTTTCTGCGGTCACTCGCCTGCGGACCTCGAGCACGAGATGTTCTTCTGCTCGGTGCACGAGGCGCAGGAGGGCGAGGAGCAGGGCCCATGCCCTGACGACGTGCTGCAGGTCAGGAAAGACATCTGGGAGCAGGGCCAGACGGGTGCTGGCGCCGAGTGGGACCTCGCCACGGTCGACCTGCTCTACGCGCTGCCGATGCGCCCTGAGTTTCGGCCTCCTGAGCCCAGCCTGCTGCCTGTCAAAGAGTGGGGGGCCCGCGATGCCCCGTGGCCGTCCAAAGTTTTCGGAGACGGGTCTTGTTTCGATAGTGATTTCCTTGAGGCCAGGCGGTGTGGTTGGGCGGTGGTGGCCCTCACGCCGAATCTTTTGCCGTTCAAGGCTATCTTTGGAGGCCTCGGAGGCCCTATTCAGACCGTGCCCAGGGCCGAAAGGTTTGCCGCTCTCCGAGGCCTCGAATTGGCGTCCAGGCCGTCTGTGTTTGTCACGGATCACTTAGCTCTGGCGCAAGAAGGGGAGTTGTGGTTTGGCAGGCATGCTCGACCTACAGCACCTCATGCTAGCGTCTGGAGGCGACTGCACGCTCTGTACGAAAGTGATCTGGATCGTTTGCCCCGGTTTTCCTGGACTCGTTCTCACAGGTCTGTGGATGAGGGCATTGCGTCGTGCTGTTCCTCGGGCGAACCCTTGGAGAATTTGTTCGGTAATATGTGGGCCGATTGTTTCGCGAAGATGGCCGCGCTTGAGCTGTCGGGCTCATCCTCGGTCATCCGTGCACATAAGTTTGAGATGGAGCAGGCCAAGCAGCGGATGCGTTGTCTGGCGTTCGCTGCCCATAGAGTGGCCTCTTTGGCGTCGCCCGTCGTCTATCGGCCGCTACCGCCCGCCCCTAGAGCCCCACGTCGACGAAAGCCGACCACCCACGCGTTTGCCCTGTTTCCTGCGGGCGCTATTGGGTGCAAGGCTTGTTGGCGCCAGGCCTCGACCCCGTCTTCCTTGAAGTCCCTCGCCTCCCGCTTGTGTGATCCCCAGGTTGTCGGCCCTGGACACCTGATCCAGGTTTGTGATCGAGTGCTGATTTGCACGCGCTGTGGGGCCCACACAGTGCGACCGCAGAGGCTCTCAGTGGGCCTCACGCGAGCCTGCCTTGTCAAGGATGAGGGAGTTCGGTCGGGAGCGGGGGCGTGTGGGACGCGGGGGGAGAGAGTCCAGAAAATGTTGCAACAGGCCCAGCGTGGCCGCCACCCCAAGACGGGAGAGGCGATCGGCCCGCTGCTCCTAGCCCCGATTGCCCCTGAGGCCGCGTTGCGCTCGCTGGCTTACGTCGGGACGGGGGTGGCGGACGGGGGGGGCGGTGTCGGTCGTGGTGTCGAGGAGGAGGAGCGGCGGAGCACGGCGCCGCAGGCCTCTGCCGAGGGGCAGCGCAGGCCCGCGCCCACGGCTCCCCCCTCCCCCTCGGCCTCTGCGCCCCAGCAACAGCCCGAGTCTGGGGACTCGGACTAGCTGTGGCCCCACCTCGGGCGCGTGCCTGCGCCCTTTCCTTTCGCTCCGAGGCCCAGTCGGGATTCCCCTCTGCGCCCTCGGCCATTGCCCATTGCTCCTCCTCCTCCTCCTCCTCCTTCTCCTCCTCCCTCCTCCCCTCCTCCTCTCCTCCTCCTCCTCCTCCCCTCCGCATCTCCTCCTCCTTCCTCCTCCTCCTCCTCCCCCGCCTCCTCCTTCTCCTCTATTACCCCTCTCCTCCCCCCCTCCTCCTCTCTCCTCCTCCTCTTCCTCCTCCTCCTCCTCCTCCTCCTCCTCCTCCTCCTCCTCCTCCTCCTCTCCCTCCTCCCTCCTCCCTCCTCCCCTCCTCCCTCCTCCCTCCTCCTCCTCCTCCTCCTCCTCCCTCTTCTCCTCCTCCTCCTCCTCCTCCTCCTCCTCCTCCTCCTCCCTCTTCCCTCCTCCTCCTTCTCCTCCTCCTCCTCCTCCTCCTCCTCCTCCTCCGTGACTGTCGGCCACACGCTCGGGGAGCGATCTGACCCCTGAGCCGCCCGCCCCGTCCTGGGTCTCCTTCGGCCGCGTCCTCCCCTCGCTCCTCCTCCTGCACGGTGGCACACTTCGCTCCAGCGGCATCCCCGTTTCGGCCTCTCATCGCCGGCGCAGTCGCCCTCTGCCTATCCGCCGACGCAAAAGTGTTGATTGTCGGGGGCACAGTCACCGGCGCCGCCGTCTATCCGGCGCAGTCACCCTCTGCCTATCCGCCGACGCAAAAGTGTTGACTATCCGCCGCCATCTATCTGGCGCAGTCACCCTCTGTGTTGATTGTCGGGGGCGCAGCTCTCCCAGTCCGTGGCCGGTCGGTGAGGCGGCGACCCGGCGGTCGCTGCAGGGGGGGGGGGGGGGCGGGCCTCGCTCGGGGGGGGCGGCTTGGAACACTGCGCCGCGTAGAGTGGTGGCCTCGCGCGCGAGGGCTGCGCCCCTCCGGGCGGAGCGGACGAGGAGAGGAGGAGTGAGGAGAGGAGAGAGGAGGAGGAGAGGAGGAGGGAGGAGGAGGAGGAGGAGGAGGAGGAGGAGGAGGAGGAGGGGTGAGGAGGAGGAGGAGGAGGAGGAGGAGGAGGAGGAGGAGGAGGAGGAGGAACAGGTACCCACACCGCTACCCAGCCCTCGTTTTTGCCTTTTTGGGGGCCTCCTTGGGGGGCCCCCGTCGCCACTGCTGGATTCGCCTCGAGATGATGGTCAGAACGCACCTCAGGAGAGGTCTGGGGAGTAGCGGTCCAGTCACCTTCGGGTTTCCCCCGGAGGAGGATCGGTGGTCCATGATTGCCCCCGCTCTCCTCCTCTCTCCTTTCCTCCCCCTCAGAGGCACAGCGATTGCTCCGTTGCGCGCGTGCGCGTTCAGGCGACTGCACTGTAGCGTCGCCCGTTTACGGGTCAACCCATGTGGTTTGACCGGGCCTCTGTCTCTGTCTGGTCATGTTCCTTCGCATTACCTTTTGCTTTTCATTCATGCGCCCCTCCACCGACCGGCGGGAGGGTTCGAGGGCATCGGGGCGATCGCTCGACACTGTCTGCATCACCGAATCGCTGAGGATCGGTGGTTCAAAGATCGGGCCCCGAGGGATGAGGTCCTAAGGATAGGAAGGGGTCCAAGGGTGAATCTGCACTGTCTGAGGTTCCGCGTCCTTGAAGCCACATCCCTCAGGACCTTGTCGTTGAACCTCCGAGAGGAGGTTCGAGCGTCAGACCTCCGCCTTCTCTTCCTCTCTCCCCCCCACCTGGGAAGGCGCAACGGTTGCTTTCCCGTGCGCACGTGCGCGCTCCGCGCGCCAGGATAATAATTTGTGTTTTTGTCTTTCGGCGCAAAGTAGGGAGCGCCTTTTCGCTCCTCGTGGAGGAGGAGGGGGAGGGTGAGGAGGAGGGATAAGGAGGAAGAGGAGGGAAATGCTTGCGCTTCTGGCCCGCCGCAGCTCGCAGCGCATGATGTGTCCGTCCTTTGGGCGCTCATGTTGTCAGAGCAAATGTCTTGCTGCGCAATAGTCTCGCTATGGTCGCTGTGCTGGGCTGCTTGAACTCGCCACGGTTGGCAAGTTTTGTTCCAGTGATTTGCATTGCCTCCTCTCGTGGCTCTCGGTAGCTCTGGTGGAAAGGCATGGCATGCAAACAAAGAGTTGGTGGCATGTCCTGAGAGCTCGTGACATGCCTTTTGCCGATGCAAGTGTGGGGTAGCCCTGGGGCTCCCCAGGATAACCCGCGACATACTGAAAGCATTGAGCACCCGTTGATTTCATGCCCCCTCACTACCGCAATGGTTCGGCACGTCTCAGGCTTAGCAGCGTGCGCGTTTTCCCGCTGCCTCAGCTCGCCATGAATGGCGGGCAATTCTTGCCGCCTCGCGGGATCCACACCAGCCCGGTGCCTGAAGCTGCCTGCGCGCTCCTTGTTGCGTAGATGGTCTATGTTTGAGACCTCCCTGGGGGAACGAACGCTGACATAAACATAGAAAAACTCGGAGGTCCGCGCGGATTTCTCGGATCGGCGCTGGACTCCCCTCCCTGGCGCGCACAGCGCGCCAAGGGCGGCGCCGGAGGCGCCGCCAAAGAAATCCGCGCGGGTCTCCAAGCTTTTGTGTTTGTGTCATTGTTCGTTCCCCTGCTCCCCCTTCGTTCCTCCCCTGCGGCCGCCCTCTTCTTTTCCACGTCTCCCAGCGTGCCAGGAGCTCTGGCGCGGCCCATCGAGCGAACGAGCGAGCAAGCGCGCCCCATACGGAGGGACTGGCCCCAAATCAGTGGTCGGCGGTAGGCTGCGGTAGGCTTAAGTCGGGCCTATCCCTCTACAGGAGGAACAGTCAAACATACTCAAAACATAGCCCTCTGGACTATTTTTTTTGTATTTCTGTTGGTATGTTTTGGCTACTCTTGAGCATTTTGGGGGTATGTTTCATTTTCGTCCAAAATCCGCCTGTAGGGGGACATGCCCGACCCAACGGTAGGCACGGCCCATCGGTTACTCGAACAATGTAGCGGCCGCTCTCACGGTTGACACCAAGCACCAGCCCATCCAGGAATTATTATTTGACACCGCTGTGTTCTAGAGCTCAGACCTCTTAACTTTCGTCGTCATTCGTTCGTTCGCTCGTCGTTCGTCCTCCCCCCCGGCCACAGAAGGAAAGTCCTGGAGGAAGGAAGCGAACGGCTCCTGTCCCTCGCAGCTCCGTGGTGGAAGAGCCAGGGCACGCGTGCCACTTGCTTCTTTGTATAGATGAGGGGGCATCGGCAAGCAGTAGCGAAGCATGGAGACCAGCAGTGGTAAAGTCAGGGACCTCGGGGAGCATCTGGAAGCTGCCGTGGGGCCATGTTGGATGTGCTTGGGGCTCACCTGGAGCCCCCTTGGGATCCTTCTTGGGGTGATCATGAAGGCCATCAATCACAGAAGGGGGTAGCGCTTTTTTAGGACCCCGCGTCGGGGCCCTCAACATCGCCTCTCGGGGCGCCATCTGGGCGATTCTGGGGCGCCCTTGGAGCCGTGTGAGAGCCCTTACTGGTCCTTGTTGGAGCTCTCTTGGGCCGTATTGGAGCCATCTTGAGGCAGAAGGCCTGACGATGCGAAAAGGCGAGAAGACGAGCGTTTTTTTGAATTCCTCGTTGGAAGAATCATTGGCCACTCGGAGCCGTCTTGGGACGGCAGTGGGGCTTCTTGGAGGCATCTTGGCAGCCATATCGAGCCATCGCGTGCCATCTTGGTGGCACGACTGGAGCATCTCGGACCACCACGGCGCCATCGTGGGGCACTCTGGGACCTTCTTGGGCGCCGCCCAAGAGTCCGGGGCCCCAGACTTGGTTCGCCCAGGGGTCGGCGGGGAGAAGCGAGCCCCCGCGCCCCCTCTCCTTCAATCGGCGGCGCGCCCGGGGGGGGGGGAGAAGGAGAAGGCCTCCTCAGAAGGTTCGGAGGAGGCTTCCTCAGAAGGAGAAGGCTCCCTCGGACGGAGAAGGCTTCCTCAGAAGGCGTCCTCTGAGAAGTTCTCTGAGTCTTCCCCGAAGACACAGGACAGCTCTCGGAAGGCTGGGGGGCCTTCTGGGAGGTTCCGCCGTCTCCTGATGAGGCCTTCTCCTTTTCACTTCCCCCCTCGCTCGCCGCCGATTCGAGGCTGTCTGGTAATTTGACCAGCCGATCCTCCAAAGCTCTCGAGGCTGCCGAGGGCCCCCTGCCGTGTTGACGCGTCGCGCACGTACTCCTGACAGCCTGTGCAGAAATAATGCCAAGGCGAGTTTCGGTGGCGAGCGAGGTGGGGGAGGAAATGAGAAGGACGTGGCCACTCAGAAGGCGGCGGGACTTCTCGTTCGGAAGCCCTCACGCCTCCTGAGAGGTGCTCGCTGTCTTTGTCGAGGAAGGCTCAGAACACTTCCCCCAGATAGCCGGGGGTCCCGAGCTTTCCGGGAAGGGCCGCCCCTGCTCATTCCCCCCCTTGCTCGCCGCCAAGAGTTGCCTTGATCGGGGAAGTGTACAGTGGAGGTGTATGCCAAGAGACACCCTGCTTGCCTCCAGGGTGCCCTGGGTTTCTTGGGTTTCGGTCCTTTTGCTGTTGAAAGCGCCTGGGGTCCTGGACGTCCATGGACGTCCTGGGGTCTCAGGGTTGGGTTTCTTGTGGAAGGTTTCTTGTGGACTGGCCTCCACTGTAAACCGACATTGCAGCTGCAGATATCTCGGGAGGCGGCCTCTTGGAGGCTCAGCTGGTGCCTTTTCGGGGCTCGCCCGTACCAGTGTGGAAGCCTTTGGAGATCTGTTGAGGCCATGGGAGCCCTCTGGGGGTCGTATGGGAGTTCACCCGATGACAAGAGGCGCCAACAATTTCCCCCCCCCCCACACTGTTAAAGCCCGAAGCCTCGATCTCCTCTTGGTGCTCTCTTGAGACGCTTTTGGGGCGCACTTGGGCGCTCTCGGGGCCGTTTTGGAGCCATGCCATCCTGGATCCCCCTTGGGTCTCTCTTGGGCGGCCCTGGAGCCATACTGAGGCCTCAGAAACCATGTTGGAAGTGAAACGGCGAGAAGGGACACCTCGTTTGGTTTTTTTTGTAAGCGCTTGTTGGCCTTTCGTGGGCGCCCTTGGGAGACTCCGTGCCCACTTGGAGCTGCCTTGTGGCGGTCGTGAGGCCTCCTAGCACCTTGGAGAATATCAGGCAATCTGGGACCTCCTTGGGCGCTGCTAAGGTTCGGGGCCTCGTCCGTCTAGGCCCAGGGGAGGGGGGAGGGACCCCTCCCCGAAGGGGGGAGGAGAGGGATGGATCACCGAACCCATGTACGCCCAAAAGGGCCGGCGGGATGAGAGGGAGCAGATGATCGACATCAGAGTGCAGAGGGCAGAGGGTGAAGACGACATGTCGGAACGAGAGGGCCGAAGGGTCTTGCATCGCCCGTGGGTGCGCTGCAGCAGAGTGATTCCGTGACGCGGATCCTTGTTGCTGTTTTGACGTCGTCGTCCCGCTCGCGATTCACCCGCGACCTACTCGTCGATCCACCCGCGACCCACCCGTGACCAGCCCACATTGTGTCAACGAGTTCGGCGATTGCGGTTGGCTCGCTGGGCAATGTGTTAAGCGTCGGCACTTGCGGCGGACCTCGTCACATTCGCAGTCGAGCCTCGCAGGATGTCCACGACCCCCCCGCCCCTTCACTCCTATCCGCAACTGCGGGGGGGGGGGGGGCGATGTAAAAGAGCGAGCGGAGCAGGGTGCAGCATGTACATCCAACAGCAGCGAGTGCAGAGCAGAGAGTAGAGATAGCTGAGGAGGTAGTAGAGGCGTTAAACGTAGGGAGTACAATTGGAGGAGGCAGACATGCCAGTGTTACAAGGGGATACTATATAGTGTGAATGCATGTATAGGTGATGAATGCGGCACAGAGAGGGATATGTCGTCATCCCCTGCTTTGCACACCACCAGCACGCTGGGATATCATGGTGCGCGGGAACGATTCGATGGAGTGTTCTCCAGCATAGTGCGGGGTCATGCGTCGATGTTGCGTACCGCGCCATGTAACTGTTGCTAACGCGTTGTCCGTTGTCCTTGTTGTCGCGTGCCATACTGTCGCATCCGAAAAGCGATAGCTGCAAACGGCTCCTCACGGCAATTCCACACGTCCGCAACACGTCGTCGGCATATTGGCAGCGCGAGGTCGGTAATTTGTCACACCGATGTCAGTGTCC
The DNA here is from genome assembly GCA_963575745.1 of Prorocentrum cordatum. Classification (NCBI taxonomy): domain Eukaryota; class Dinophyceae; order Prorocentrales; family Prorocentraceae; genus Prorocentrum; species Prorocentrum cordatum. The sequence continues at coordinate 43,341 of CAUYUJ010020586.1, read as the reverse complement.
GTCCTCGATAGGCCCATGGCTCCTGGGCACGGGCGCCGCATGAACGACGGGACCTCACCCCAGCACTCCAGCACGTCGCGGGGTATTGTAGATATTTTCGCTCTCGCGACCCCTCTCCTCCCCTTCTTAGTTGTCCTCCGCCTCTCATCTCCCTCACCTTCCTCACGATCCTCCTCCAGGTTCTTCTTGTGCCCCCATTTCTCCTGCATCCTTCATCACCAAGGATCTAGTGGTGGACGACGTGCTGGCGGGCCGCAAGAACATCAGCCTGGCCATTTCTGAGCCCACGGCCCCGATGATCAGTCACGAAAAGTGCTCGAAAGGGAGAAGGAGTTGGAGAGACTGAGTAGGAGGAACATGTGGAGGAGGAACAGGATGGTGCTCGTCTGAGACGATATTGCGAAGGCCTTAAGGCCAGTGCCGCGGACCCTGGAGGGGGACGACGACGACGGCGGCGGCGACGACGATGACGGCGACACTGACATGGGTCAGAGTCTTCATGGATGTATCTTGGGGTGTCTTCGGAGTTCTCTGGGGAAACTATGGGAGGCAGTTTGGGAGCCTTTCGGAGGCCCCATGGATGCCTTGCTGGAGCCTCTTGGGGGCCTCTTTGGGCTTCCCGGGGGCCTCCTGGGGGCCGCCTGGGGCCTCTTGAGAGGACTCTTGGGGCTCCTGGGAGCCTCTCGGGGCCGAGCGGCGGTCGACATGTCTGGTCGGGCCCCCCGTCTGGTCACCCTCTTGGAGCCGTCTTGGGGGCCTCTTGGGCCGTCTTAGAGGCCTCTTGGGTCATTCGGAGGCCCTCTTGGGCCCCTCTTGAGGCGATCTTCAGAAAGGTGTCTTGGGCCACACGGGCGCCGCAATGCGCATGGGCCCAGTGCGCCGCGCGAGCCCATGGGCCCCCTGGGTCGTCAGGGCCGCGCTGGGCTTCTGGACCTTGGGAACCCAGCCGACCATGGCAGCCCCCTGTCAAGCAGTGGCGAAGCGTCCTGGCGTGCCCATAGATCTACCAAACAATGTTCTAAGAACCGTTTGTGGTTTCCACGAGATGTCCTTAGAACATGCCTTGCTGGGATTGTCTTGTTTTAAGACATCGAGTTTATGTTCTAAGAACATTGTTGACGCTTCGCGTATCCCCACCAGCCCATCCAGAAACGATGCTCAGGGGAGTTGAGGTGATCAGGGAAGTCGGGGAGCATGCAGAATAACAAAGGGCGGGGGAAGCTGTCACAGACCCCGAGAGGGGGAGGATGGAAGAGGAGTCGTCGTCGTCGTCGTCGTCGGAGGAGGAGGAGGAGGAGGAGGGGGAAGAGGAGGAGGAGGAGGAGGAGGAGGACGGAGAAGGAGGAAGAATCGGAGGAGGAGGAGGAGGAGGGGAAGGAGCTTCTTGGGGGTCTTTTGAGGGCCTCTTGGAGGGCTTTTTGGGCGCCTTGGGGCATCTTGGGCGCCTCTTGGGACCCTCTTGAGGCGCTCTGGGGAGCCTTCGGGGCGCTTTTGGGGCCATCTTGGAGGGAGTCGATCAAACAAGAGGGGGGGTTCAATTAGCGCCCCCCCTCGGAAGCCCCTAAAATCGCCTCTTGGACCCCTCTTGGAACGCTCTTGGAGTGCTCTTGGGCGCTCTTGGGGCCGTCTTGGGGCTCTTTTGGGGCTCTCTTGGGGCCCTCTTGGGCCATCTTGGAGCCATCTCCAGGCCTCGGATGGCCATCGGAAGCGAAAAGGCGAGAAAGCAAAAATCATTGATTTTCCTTAGGTTTTGGGACGATTTTGGCCTCTTCGGGGCCTCCTTGGGGAGCTGTTTGGCCACTTGGAGTTATCTTGGGGCCGTCTTTGGGCTTCTTGGAACCATCTTAGGAGCCATCGTGAGCGATCTTGCGCTATCTTGAGCCATCTTGGAGCTCATCTTGGGTTCTCTGAGGCGCTCTTGGAGCCGTCTTGGGCCATCTTGGACGCTCTAACTACCCGCGGCCCCCCCCGTCCAGGTCCAGGGGAGGGGGTAGGGGGAGGGGTAAACCCCTCCCCAAGGGGGAAGAGGGAGGGGTGGAAGAGGATCTGTTCTAGACCACCTACGCCCAGAGGGCTGGTGGGACTGTCACTCCGCTCAAAAAATCTGACCAAGACGCGCCCAAAACGGCCACCAGGGCTCCAAGACGGCCCAAGAGCGCTCCAAGACCGCCCTAGAGCGTTCCAAGATGCCCTAAGATGGCTTCCAGACGGTCCAAGAGAGCTCCAAGACGGCCCAGGAGGCCCTCAAGAGGCCTCCAAGACGCCTCAAGAGGCTTCGAAGAGGCCTCACAAGAGCGCAAAGGAGGCACAAATCTATGATTGCTGCATAGTTTTTGAAGGTTTTTGGGGTTCTCGCCTTCTCCGTTTCCCGACGCTCCAAGACGGCCCAAGAGGCCCCTAAAATCGCCCCAAGACGGCCCAAGAGGCCCCCAAGATCGCCTCAAGACGGCCCAAGAGGCCCCCAAGACGGCCCCAAAAAGGCACCAGAAGGCCCCAAGGCGGCCCCAAGACGGCCCCAAGAGGCTTCGCGGCGGCCCAAGAGGCCATCAATATGGCTCCTAGGGGGGGCCCAGACGAGGTACACGAACGTACTTTTCGGGTCCTCGGCCCCAAGTGCCCCCCCGGAGGGTCCAGGAGGCCCCCGGGAGCCCCCCAAGACGCTCCAAGAGGCCCCAAAAAGGCCCCCAAGATGCCCCCAAGACGGCCCCAAAAAACGGCCCCCAAGAGGCTTCAGAATTGCTTCTAAGAGGCCTACGAGAGACCCACCACGACATCCCAAGGCTCCATTACGAACGATGACGTGGGCAGCTTCGAACGCCAGAGCTCCCAGTACGAACGCTGGCGTCCAGAGCTTTGACGACAAACACTGCTATGAGCAAAAACGGCGCTTCCTGTTCTTGTGCGGTCAGGTTTTTGCATGCCGTCTGAGCCCGCAACGACCTCTTCAAGCCCCGCGCATCCACAACAGTCCGTCCAGCAATTTTGCCCTGGCGAGTTGCCTTGATCAGAGAAGTCGGGGAGCATAAAGTGGAAAAAAGGACTGCGTTGCCGTTATCTTTGGAAAGGAGGGGGAGGCAGGAGAAGTAAAAAAGGGACGAGGAGGACGCGAAATAATGTAAGGAAAACGAGAGGATGTAAGGAGAATGTGGAGAAAGAGGAGGAGGAGGACGAGGAGGACGAGGAGGGGGAGAAGGGGGAGGAGGGGGAGGACGGGGAGGAGGATGATGATGGACGACAATGGGAGGACCATGATATGGAGGCCGATGAGGGGGAGGACGACAATGGGAGGACGATGATGGAAGGACGAGGGGGGGAGAGGGAGGACGAGGAAGAAGAGGAGGAGGAGGAGGACGAGGTGGAGGAGGAGGATGACGATGACGATGAGGACGAGGACGAGGAGGAAGAGGAGGAGGAGCCAATGCGCCGTCAAGGCGCAGTTGCTTTCGTTCGCTCGCTCGTGGCGCACGCTGGCGGCAGCAAATTTACAGAAGCCAGAGGCGCGCCGACAGTAATCTCCCGGCCGCCAGCATGTTTCTCTTTTCCTCTCCCCGGAACCGTTTTCCTCCGCCCTCCGCCCTCGCGCGCACGCCCTTGGACTGCGTGCCCCTCTTCCTTCTCCTTCCCTGCCTCTGGGCGTGTGCCTCCCTTTTTCCTCCTTCGGCTCCTCGGCCCTCGGCTCCCTCTCCCTCTTCCTCCGTGCCTCTCTTTGCCCTCGTGGTGTGGTGCCTCCCTCTTGTTCCCCTCGATTCCCCTCCCCCGTCCGTCGGCCCGCCCGTCCCCTGTGTCTGGTCTGTCTCCCTCCCCCCCCCTCGGCTGTGGCTCTTGGCTCCCCGCTCTCCCTCTCCGCTTGTGCTTGGCCCTCCTTGCCCTTGTCTTGCTGGCCCCTCTGTCGCCCAGCTCGGCGCCCAGAGGGGCCTCGGAGTCCGCAGGTGCCGTCCTGTTGCGCGCAGAGGCCCCCCCCCGCCGCCGGGCGTCCAGAGAGGGCGTGATATCAGGGCGCGCTGCGAGCGCGCGCGAACGGGCCTGGCGGGGGGACCGCGCGGAAGCTTCGCTCCATTGCCATAATTGCCCTGGGCCCCTCACCCACCTGCCGCGCTCCCCGCGGTGGCTGGTCACGGTCGCCCCAAAGTAGAGGCACTTCCACAAGCAGCGGCCGGTTTTGAAAGAGAACGTGCCAAGCAGTTTAGCTGTGCCTTTCGGCGACCGATGCGGTGTGGCAGCAAAAACAGAAAAACAAAAAAAAGGCCTCCCCGCCGCCGGACGCCCAGAGAGAGCGACCCTTCGCCTCCCCCCCTCTTCCTCGTCCGCCTCTTCCTCCTCTCCGCCTCCTCCGCCCCGGGGTGTGCTTTGCGTGTGCGAGTGTGCGGGCCTGGCGGAGGGACGGCGCCTCAGAAGGCCTCCCGACCGCCCGGCGCCCTGAGAGGGCGTGGTGTCGCCCCTCCCTCGTACTCGTCCTCCGCCTCCTCCTCCGCCTCGGGGTGCGCTTCGAATGCGCGTGAGTGCGGCCCTGGCAGAGGGACGGCGCCACAGAGGGCCTCCCCGCCGCTGGGCGCCCAGATCTGGCGACATGTCGCCTCCCCCCCTCGTCCTCCTCCTCGTCCTCCTCCTCCGCCTCCCTCGCTTGATTCGTGGTGCCACTCCGTGCTGGCTGCTAGGCGGCGACGTTCGGCGATGATGAGAAGCCGTGGGCGCCTTCGAGGAATCGGGGAAACGTAAGACTCGAGTACGCCGGAACTCGGGCCTGCCGGCGCAATTTGACGGGCGCGTCCTGGATTTTGACGGCCCAGTGTCCGTGGGATGTTTGCAGCGGGAGTTCGCGTCAAATTCCAGGTTGGGTCTCGTCATTTCCATGATGGGATGAATGTTCAGGACAAGTCGAGCCCCCCGCGCCCGAGTCTTACGTCTCTCCGGAAGAAGGTTTGGAAAGATCCTCGGAAGGTCGGAGGCCTTCTGAGCCTTCTGAACGCCCGCCCCCTCTGCCCTCACCCCTGGTCGCGCCGCCGAGAAAGAGTGAAAGAAAGAGGAGAGAAGAGGAGAGATGGAGGTGGAGGAGGAGGAGGAGGAGGAGGAGGAGGAGGAGGAGGGGGAGGGGGAGGAGGCGGGGGAGGAGGGAGGGGTGAGATATTTAGGTGTGGAGGCGGGGGGTGAGGGGCAAGCGTGCGTCCTGCGCATATCTTCCACCTCGCAGGCGTGCCGGCGGCATCGACGGGGTGTTCTCTCGACAAGAGCGCGTGTAGATCACCGAGATTTTATGGTGGGCAGGGCTGCAAGCGGACGAGGGAATTCGGAGAAGGAGGAATGGGCTCTAACTGTGCGTTGCCTCAGCTGCTTCCCTTCCTGTCCCATCCCTCGTTCTCCTCCTCTCTCCTCCCTGGCCAGCTGCAGTACGCAGGAGCCCCCTTCACATGTGTTGACAAGCAGGTAGTTTTCATCGTCCTCGAGAGGGAGGGAGGATCCGCGACCACGTGCAAACCCTAATCCTGCGGGTGCAATCGACGCTTGTGTATCGGACTCTTCCGTAGAGGTCCATCCGGTTGTGAGCAGTTTCCCAAACATCCCCCGCCGGTGTTTCAAACATCTGTTGCAGGGGTTAACATGTGATTGCATGGAGGAGGAACGGGTGAGGAGGAGGAGGAGCAGCAGCAGCAGGGCTTGGGGAGGTTTTCAGGAGATGTTATTGTCGTCGCCGTCGTCTGCATTATGCTATGCTCATCGCGCTTACATGCCCATTCGCCATCACCACCGTCAACATGATTTGCCCTCGTCAGAAGTTCGGTTCAAGCAGCTTGCATCACCGTCATCACCGTTGAAATATGCGATACGCGGCCACGACGTCAGGAGCGGATTTCCTCAGGAAGCAATAAAGAACACTTTGCCCGATGAGACAACACATGCAGCACCCTGGAAGCGTCACATTTGCACCAGGGCCCCGCGTGCACGCGCATGCGACACCGTCTGCTAGTGCGCGCCACCACCTACATGTGCTTACCAGCGCCTACTTGCATGTGGATTCCCCACATCTTGAGTGTAGATGTCTATGGAATTAGCGTGATGCTTTTGCCTCACTTATCACTCACACGTCATCTCTTTGTCCGTCAGACTCACGCATATAGTCAATCTGACTCACTCACACACAGACTTGCTCAGACTCAGCCTCATTAGGACTCATATTCACTCGGGCTCAGATCCATTCGTGTCCGTCCAGTCCGACTCGTTCACACAGACTCGGTCGCATTCAAGCGCATTCAGCATGTTCAGATTGATTAAGACTCTGAATCACTCATAAACTGATTCATTTCACCCATTACCCTGATTAACTATTCGTCCTCAGTTTCACTCCAGTTCAGACTCGCCACCAGGCTTATTCCCCAATCAGTGCTTGCACTGAAGGGGTCCTAGCGAAAGTTGAAAGATTTGGCGAAAGTTTCCTGCCGATTTTGGTAGCAGGTTGGGTTCCCGGGTTCCCGGTTATTCGTTCCGGGCCGATTTCGACGGGTTCTTAGTTCCCGGTCTGCCGGGTTCCCGGTCGATCTTTTCTGCAAGAACCATCCATTGATTGGGGATTGGGGTTTTTCTCTGGTGTACTTAATTACTTAGGTTCTGACCCAGACCATACGTATTCAGCCACCCAGACTCAGACTAAGAATCTGACCTTTCAGACCACCCGCCTCCAGTCCAGTCTCAGACTCACACATACTCAGATTCACCCATTCTCAGACCCACATGTTTTCGGCCCACTGATACTTTTACTCACTCATACTCAGAATCATTCGCATCCAGACTCACTCCCACTCGTGTTCACTCAGGCGCAGATCCAGTCGTACTCAGACCCACTCGCACTCAGATTCTCACTCAAACTCGCAGCAGGCATTCACTTGGGCCTCCCAACGGGGTGTCGACCAGGGGTGTATCACGGGCCCGTTCGCGCCCAGGTGGTCGACACCTCTCGTTCAGAACGCCCGTTTAGGCCCAGTGGACGAGTCTATTAGCAGAGTCCCACTGTCATCGCGATGTAGCACTCATCGCGGCTGGACCTCTCAAGTGTGTGTGTCGACCAGGAGTGCTGCACGGACGGGCCCGTTCGCGCCCAGAGTGTCAGGACTTCTCGTACAGAAGAGCGCCTGGTCTGGCTCGGAATATGAGTCTCTGCTCAAAGCCCCATGCTCACCGGGATGCAGCCGTCCCTGTAATTGATCACGCCAAGAGGGGTCAGCTACGGGTGTTCCATTGACCCGCTCACGTCCAGAATTGCAGAGATTTCTCAGGCGAAGCGCGTACTTTGGCTCAGTTGTGTGTCTGTGTGTGTGTCTGTGTCTGTCTTTGTTTCTGTATCTGAGTGTGTGTGTGTGTGTCTGTGTTTGTGTCGGTGCCTGTGTCTGTGTCGGTGTCGGTGTGTCTATGTCTAGTGTCTGTGTCTGTGTTAGTGTCTGTGTCTGTGTCAGTGTTTGTGTGTGTGTCTGTGTGTTTGTAGATGCCCCCCTCGTCTGTTTACATGACGGCTCGAGGGTATCGTTTGTTGGCCTGGCAGACAGACGCTAGGCTGGGAAGATACGGCATCACACGTAGCCCGACGTCCTGGTGGCGTACATCCACACCTCTGACCAAACGAAAGGATGCCTAAGTTGCACATGGGATCTACACCCTTCCACTAGGCGGTCGCCAGAGTCGCCGCCACCACCATTGTCGTCACGGTCGCCGCCATCGTCCCCGCCGTCACAGTCGCCGGTGATGTCCGCCGTGTTCGTCGTCGTCGCCGTTGTCGCCGCCTCCTCGGGGAGGTTTCGGCGCCCTGGCCTGCTGCTGCGCGGGGCCGCAGCCCGGGCCGCCGCCGGAGCTCGCGGGGTGAGGGCCCCTCTCTACGCGGCACCGTGCGCGGTCCCCACTGCCCATGCACGGAGGAGGAGGAGGAGGAGGAGGAGGAGAAGGATGAGGAGGAAGAGGAGGAGGAGGAGGAGGAGGGCAGGAGGAGGAGGAGGATAAAGAGAAGGAGGAGGAGGAGGAGGAGGAGGGAGGGGAAAGGGCAGTTGGAGGAGGAGGAGGAGGAGGAGAAGGAGGCGGGGGGGGAGGATAATCCGAGGAGAAGCTACCCATACCTCTACCCTTCGCCCGTTTTCCCTCTCTTCGGGCCTCCTGGGAGGCCCTCGTCGCCACCGCTGGATTCGCCTCGAAATCCTGGTCAGAACGCACCCCGGGAGAGTTCCAGGGAATAACGATATGGGGTGTTTCAGAGTTGCATGAAGCATTAATATTCCCCTATCAGCGCTTCCACTGAAGGGGAAGTTGAAAGATCTGGCGAAAGTTTCCCGCCGATTTTTGTAGCAGGCTGGGTTCCTGGGCTCCAGGTTCCCGGGTTCCCGGTTATTGGTTCCGGGCCGATTTTGATGGGTTTTGGATTCCCATGCCCCCGGGTTCCCGGTCGATCTCCTGTGCAAAAACCATCCACTGATTGGGGCTCTTCCGCGCGGGCTCAAGGGACGAATGGTCGAGCGCATTTCGTCGCGCAAGTTCCTTGCACGAAGTGCGCGGTGCATGTATCGCGCATCGGAGCGCCCTCGGAGATTCCACGCTGCATTATGTTTTGCTCTCTGGGAGCCCGCGAGCCGCAGCTGCCTTGGCGCGATTTTCGCCGCAAGCCCTGCGAGTGCTGTTCGCGGGCGCACGGCGCGGCGTGCGCTGCGCCCAATTGCGCGCGGCGCGGCGCGCGAAGCAGCCGGCCGCGCCTGGGCCGCCCGGAAATGATTTCCGGATTGTAGAATGTGCCACAAAACAATGTTACGTTTGTTTGCAAAGGCGGTGCCGGATTCTTTTGAAAGGAGCCCGGAGAGTTGCCATGCCAAAAAAAATCTGAGGGTTGGAATGCGCCCGCCGCGCGGGACATCTGAAGAATTCCGAAATCTGGAAGATTTCAACATGGATTCTGTAATTTATCAGAATCGAGGCCAGATTTGTTCAAAATCGATTCTGGGCATGTTTTTTCAAAAAGTAGGCCGGACATTTTCAAAAACGCCCCCAGACTCTTTCAAATCCACCCCGGGAGAATTTTCCAGGGTCGCGGGCGAATTGCGTTACCAGGCTTTTAGGAATCCGTCGAGGCGCGGAGTGCGCGGCGGCGGGCGACGGGGCGGTGCGCCACCGTCCCCCCCGCGCTCGGCAACGAGACGGGGGATCAGCAAATGCCAAATAGCCCCCCCGCGGGCGACTTCTCGATTGTGAATGGGTGACCGACCAGCGGCGCCAGGCTGGCTGAGTAGACAATATTCGACGCCAGGTGTACCCCGCACAACGGCTGCTAGCAATCCCGGAATCCCTGGAGCGCATCACTAGCAAATTGTGTCAATAGATTATTATCGCCATACCTTGGCTTGTGAGTCCACGGCGCGAAGACGTCTGGGGCGGAAGCCCCTCCCCTGCGGGGTTCGCGCTTCACATGGGTAATCCGGGGCGGCCATTGGCAAATTCATATGTGGCCTGACGTTTGGGCTCTCGAGGTGTGCAGCGTGAGGAAGTCTCGGGCAGGAGCTTCGTCGGTCAATGAATCGTGGGGAAGTCTCCGAGCGGTTATGGAGCCCGCACGTCAGATTTGTGTTATCCGAGGCGGCCGTCGGAACCCCGACGATATGGCGATCTGGCCATCGGGGTACACGCATTTGTTCGCCGAGGCGGCGACGACGCCAAGAAAAATCGATGCTGGCGCCCTTGCAAAAAGGACGGGGGAGGAGGTGGATGGGGGAAAAGAAGCAGGAGGACGAGGAGAAGGCAGAGCAAGGGGCGGGAGGCGAGCCTCCACCAGAGCGAAACGGACAAAGGCGATGAGAAGACAGGGGGGCAGCCTCTGTAGTCACAAGGACGACGATGGGGATTTCTCCCAGATTAGTCTGGGGGGCCTCCACGTCCTCGGGTCCCCCGTCCCGCGTCTGGGAACTCCCCTGTGGTATTAGTTTTGCTGGTTGATAGAACCCCTGCAGCGAAACGCCATTCGGGAAGAAGCCCGTATGCTGAAGAAGGTCGGCAATCCGTGTGGTGCAATGTACGGATCAAACCAGGTTACACTCCATGCGGTGCAAGCTAGGTGATACAAGCTATGTGTGCACTTGGGCGCCCGCAGGCGGTCACCCGCGGAAAACCCAGGAGAGCCAGTCACGGGACAAGGCGGCCAATGGCGGGCACCAGCCGGAAACACGACAGCGCCAGCCAGCGCAGAAGCGCCCACGAGGCGTCAACGGCTGGGCGCCGGCCGAAAACACAGCAGCGCCAGCGAGCGCGCCGCGAGGCGCCCACGGAATGGCATTGGGCGAAAATTGGCGGTGCCCGCCAGTTGTTTACATAAATTAGCAGGGACCCGTAGAGCGAGCATTGTGTGGGAAATGTTCGGCAGATGCACAGGTCGAGGGTGGGTCGCCTACGGCGTCGTCTACAGCTTACGTTTGAGATGTCACGTGTTGCGGTCTTGCAGCTGGAAATTTCAAACACGCTTGCGAAGGAGAGCAGGTGGCTTTCAACGCGGGGATCCCGCCTGAGATGCCGTCGCGTGACAACAGATGCACGACGTTAATACTTGTTACCGGATTCTCGCTTGAGACCTCCTCACAAGATCCAGCCATCGAATTCGAAAGAGTCAGAGGCGATCCCGATAAACATCGAAATACCGACAACAGTTTCCTTACGATTCATAGCACAGCCTCCACCAGTTATATGGATGGATGGTGACTCGTCTTCGAGATCGTCCAAGCTATTCTTGGCACCGCAAAATTCGTCGTACGACCCCCTAACGAGATGCCTTGAGCAGGGAAGCGTTGGAACATGCAGTGGCAGAAAGAGGGGGGTTGCCCTCAAACCGAAGCTCAGGATCAGCTTGGGAACACCCAAAGTTGAACAACTCAGGCCGTCGCGGATCTTTTGATCTGGGAGTTTCTTGAAGATTGTTTGGGCCATTTCGGATCGTAGAACCGTCTTGGAGGACACCGATCAAAGAAGGGGCGGCGTGAGTTAGCACCCCGTCGATGGAGTCCGAAAAACCATCTCGTGTGACGCTCCTGACGCGCCTGTGTTGACCTTTGAGGCCCTTATGAGCTTATCTTGGGACTAGATTGGACGATAGTTCAGCCACATGAGCTTTCGAACGCCCGTCGGGAGCGACAGGTCGACAGGGCCAAGCATATTGAATCGGCTTTGGCTGTCCAATATCGCGCAATCGTGGAGACCATTTGGGCCTTGCTAGACCTGGCTTGGAGCTATGTAGGGCTATCTTGGACGCACCAGACTTGCCCGACATCTTTGTCCAGACCCCAGGAGGTGAATTCCCCTTCTTAGAAGACCGTTATAAGACAGCACGAGGTGGCCACGGGGCCTCCCTAGGATGGCTCCGAGAGGTAGATATGTTCAAAGACCCATGGTTGTTCAATGTGGTTGGCCCTGTGGTGTTTTGGCTTCCGACGAGCTCGTAAGGCTTCAGGATGACCCCAACAACGTCCGAGAGAGGCCCGACCGAGAAGGTTTCAGGAAGGGTCCAAGACGGGCCCAGGGGCTCCCATGAGGACCCACAAATTGTCGGAAGACGGCCCCAGGAAGATGTTCAGGGGTCCAATTAGCCCTAACGGAGCCCCAAAGCGAGCCCCAACCCACCTCCTTCGCTCATCTCTTCCCCCCCCGCCGCTGAAACACCCAGAACGGCCTCCTTTGTAGACCTTGCTTGCTCCCACCCTCCCGTACCGGTTCACGCGCCTATCTTTCTCGCCAGTTGGCACACTTGCCTCCATCTCCATTCCTTCGAGACCGATCGTTGCCCGTCCCTCTTGTCACCCCCATCCTTCGCATCCTTCCCACATCATCCTCCTCCTTATCATCCTCCTCCTCTCATCATCTCGCCCCTGCCCACCCATCCACCCTTCGCATCATCCTCTCATATCTTCGCATCCTTCGCATTCTACATCCATCCTTCACATCATCCTCTTATCCATCCTTCATCATCCTTCGCATCATCCTTCGCATCCTTCACCATCATCCTCAATCCTTCGCATCATCTTCTCATATCTCGCCCTTGTCCATGCACCCACCCATCTGCCCCTCGACGCATATCCGCCTCCGGCCCCCCTCCGTCACCTCTCATCCTGGCTGTCCTTCCGCTCTACGTGGTTCCCTTTTCCGCTGCTCGCCCGTCTCCTTTCCCGGTCCTCGCCGCGTGTTGTTTGTCCGTCATCCTTCTTGATCTTCTGCCTCCGCCGCTTTTCCTCGCGCTTAGTTTAGCCGCGTGAATTGGAGACATGCGAGCCAATTGCTCGAGATTGGGTGCTTGATATTGTGGTAAGGCTAAGTGTTGGTCGTGTCTCACCCCCGCACCGGGATACAGACAGGAGTTGCGCACTGCGAGTTTCACCAAGATGCTTATTTAGGCATACCCGCGCTCATTTCTGTAGCGCAGGCAATGTTGACGTCTTGCCTCATGTTTAAGTCTGTCGTTGTTTCAGACCAGTGCAAACTCCAACGCCAAAATGAGTGGTCTCTTTCCACCTCCAATTTCTGAGCCCTCTCGCTGAACGAGACACACGGTGTTCGCAAGCCAATGATATGATTTCCCACTTCTCTTAGACAAGGAGCCATGTCACAACCGCATCCTTGCAGGCGTTGCCACGTACACCCCCCAGAGCTTCAGGGTCTTGTTCGAAGCCGCCCGTGCTGATTCACAGCCGCCCCCTGCCCCCTGGGAAGGGCGCGCGGCTTTATGCGGAATGAGCCCATGATATTGCTGCTGTTTGGTCGGCTCCTCTGGCCGTCACAGGGCTCGTTGGGAGAATGGCAACGGCCTGTCGGACTCGGCATTGCTGCACGCCGAATTGCTGAAGGCCCCCACCCAGACAGCCAAGAGGGGTACGCTTCTTCCGACCGCCAGACCCGATCCTTCTGGACATCCACCGCGCTCGAGGACCTTCCCTTTCGGACGGGCACGCCCATGCACGGACGTTGATCAGGTGATCGTAGCGTCTACCTTCCTCTCCCTTTTCCTCCTCCCTAATCCGGAAACACGACTCTCCCCTGGCCATGTGCAGGCGGCGGAGACGCCCTCCCCAGCGAAGGCAGACCCAGCCCCCCCAGGCTGCCCAACGCACGGACACGAGAGGGCGGCGGACGAGGCCAGGCATCCGAGTGCGCAGCATCGTGCGGTGACGGACCGCGAGACGAGGACATTGGTGATTCCGAGGTCACCATGCGGTCCGTCACCAGACGATCTTGGGGGCCCCCGATCAATGGCGTGGGGGTGCTATCCAAAAGGGGGGACGAGGATTGCAAGAGGGTGGCCCTCGAGGGGCCCCGAGCGGCCCCTGATTAGCATCCGCGGGGCTGCAGGGGATGTTGGAAAGGTGCACGTTTCTTCACCTCTTGTTTATCCAGCTGCCTGCGGCAAGTCTCGCCACCGTGCCAGTCCAGCATGCTTGGCGGCGGTTGCAACGAGCACGGTAGAGGGGTGTGAGCTGAAGGCGATCGACAAGGTACGCAGAATCAGTGTACGGCCATGAGACATCGTTTGTCTTCGTTTCTTGAGGAGCGTTCATGTCCCTCTTGTGGGTTGCCTGTGTATGTGATGATCGCGATGGTGATGTTGATGGTGATGGATGATAGTGATGGTACTGAAGATGACGAAGATGACGATGAGGATGATGAGAATGATGTTGCGACTGGTGATGATGACGACAATGACGATAGTAAGTGTGATAATGAGTAGGAGGATCAGGAGCGTGACTCCTGAAAGTCAGTTTCGGGCCGTGTTGGGGCCCTCGTGGGCTGTCTATGGGCTCTTGGGGCCCTCGTGGCCGTCTGGGTAGTCTCTTGGGACCATCGTGGGGCCGTCTTGGTCGTCCAGAGGTCCGCTTCTGCCGTCCTGCGTCCTCTTGGAGGCCCTTTAGGGCCAGCTCCATCCTGGGCTGTCCAGGAACCCTATTGTACTGTCTTGAGGCCGTCTTGAAGACCTCTCGGGTTATCTTGAGGCCCTCTTGGGTCGTCGCGGGGCCATCTGGGAGGCCTCGTGGGTTGTAATGAGCCGACAGAAGCTCGAAAAGGCGAAAATGTGAAAATCCCACCAAGACTTGACGAAAATTCCCCACGGAGTTTTGCACTTTCGGGTTCTCACTTCTCTCATGAGGAACTCGGCCTGGCTGCCGCCTCGGCCGGTTTGCTGTCGCCGTCCGTCGCCGTTGCATGTGGGCTTGGTTGGTTGCTGCCACAGCCGGCTTGTTGTCGCCGTCGATGCCCGTCGCCGCCGTCCGTTGCCGCTGCTTCTGGGCCTGTCCGCCGCCTCGGCCGGCTTGTTGTCGCCGTCGCCACCCCGTCTCCCCCCGCCTCGTCGCCGCCCGTTGCCCACGCCTCGCCGCGCCACATTGCGGTTGCAGTTTCGAATGGGCGAGCCTGTTAGATTCCTCTCGCTTCGCGGGGTGCACGTCCGGAGCACGTACAGTCACGTCGTCGCGGAGCCTCTTGACGGCCTCTTGGGGGCCTCCTGGAGGCCTCCTGGGAGCTTCCTTGGGCCTCTTGGGGACTTCTGTGGGGCCTCTCCCCCCTCCCTCCTTGTCAAATTCCCTCCCCAGATTTCCTTCCAGCGCCGGCTCTAATCATGGGCGCCGTTGTGACCAACTTCCACCTGGCTGGCGCTGCGCCGCAGTTCGCCCAGGTTGGAAAAATGGCATTACACTCCAGTCGCTGTGTGGCCTTCGGGGGGCTTCTTTGGAACCTGTGGGAGACTTCTTGAAGACATCTTGGGGGCCTCTTGTGGGTTTTTTCGGGCCCCTTGGGGTCCTCTTGGGGGCCTCTTGGGGCCTCTTGGGGGCGTCATTGGTCGTATTGGGGCGCTTTTGCGCCGTTTCGCCCCTTTGGAGGCCGTCTTGGGCGCCTCCCGCGGCCGCCTTGGAGCCGTCTTGGGGTCCTCTTGGGCCGTCTTCGCGGCCTCTTGGACCGTCTTGGGGGCCTCTTTGGGCCGTCTTGGGGTTTTGTTGGGCCGTCTCGGGGCCCTCTTGGGGGCTTCTTGGGTTGTGCTGGAGCGATTTGCGAAGCTGCTTGGGCCGTTTCGAGTGGGCGAGCCTGTTAGATTCATTGGATTACGCCGCACCGCCGACCCCTTCGGGCGGCAGCAAGAGTGAAATACGGAGCTCGCGGAACGCGCGCGATCGCTGGGCAATCTGGGGGGGTCGGCCTGTCTTACATAGCGTGTGGGGTTCAACGGGGGGCCTTGTAGGGGACTGTTTTGAAGTCGTTCGTGGTCTTATGTGGGTTTATTGGGGCCTTCACGGGGCCTGTCCCAGGCCTCCTTTTCCCCCCCCTGGATGGCTCGGGAACCGTTGAGGCCCAACTGGGGGCGCGTCCGGCCAGAAGTTCGAGAGTGGACCCAGCTGTGTCGACGAGGAGGTTCCTGAAGGCCCAGAGAGGGTGGAGAGAGCCCAAGAGCTCGAAGTCTCATGCCTCGAGCCTCGATCCACCCTGTGTTCCTTCCTTTGCGAAGGGGTGGCCCTGGCCAGGGAGGTCGATCCTCATCCCGGACCTTCGGTGGTGGTCCCAGGCACCGAAAACGGTTCCCAAAGAGCGAATTCGAGGAAATGCCTCGGGTTGTCAAGACCACGAGAATATGTGAGACATCGGCGGAGACGACGAAATCTGTTTTTGTTTCTCCGCTTCTTTTTCCTCCTCGTCCTTCTCCTCTTTGTCTTCTTCTCATCGGGGTAGATGCCCGCGGCAGTTCTGGCCGCATTTTTCAAATATTTGTTATTGAACAGCTTTTGTTTTCGATGGGTTTCGGTTTCCGGGGGACGATGCTGGGCCCCAGGATTTTCAAAACCGGACAGCCTGGGGCGAGATTTCGCGGGAACAGGAGCGGGAACAGGACTTTCAAAACCGGCTTGACGATGAGGAAGAAATGGGGTGGGAGAGATCTCGCGTGGGAGGTGTGCAGAGAAAACAAGAACCCCATTCTGGATGTGGGGAAAAACGTTTACCGCCGGTTGTTGTATTCACCCAAATCGGTTCCCATATTCACCCTCATTGGTTTCCGTATCTAGGAGCAGGAATGAGAGTTATTTTCTTTTCTCTTGAAACGCTTACAACCGAAATTCTAGTGGAAACTGAAAATAAGAATTCTGATTGGCGCTAAAAGCTAAATATAACAATTCGGGCAGGTTGGCCGTAAGGTTTTCTAAAAGAAAACCGACAACGGAAATTCAAAAATTTACATTTCCCGATCAGCCGGCCGCGGAGATTCGGGTGGAAAATCTACAACTGATCTTTTTAATTATGCCGGGGGGGGGAAACAAATGGATTCTGCAAGCGGTCGGCAAGATTGCACCTGGGGAGCATGGGCATTGGTAGCAGATGTACTGACACATTACAATATGGAGTGTCTCATGAACAATACCAGTATTGCAAAATGGACCTTGTATTCGCATGTGCGAACAAGGTTTCCGCTATGTTGCGTCGTTGCGGTAACGAGTCCAACCTTAAAGAAAAGCCCCCACGTAGTGGGTTTCAAGAAGGTCATTGTGGGAATTCGCGCGCGGAAAGAAAAACATTGTTCACGATTTACATTGAAATCGTAAGACGAAACCAGAATCGGTTTGTCGCGTTGGTTTGAATATTGCAGCGCATGGCCGTTGATGGAAATTCGAAATACGCCCTCATCTGCCTTAACATAATGTGGTTGTGGGTGCTGACGAAAACAAACAAGTTTCCTCAGGCATTCGGTTTGGTATTGCGTCTGGATTACAACACGAATGTTTTCAGGCATTTTAGGATTCGCTTGCCAACGTGCAACTTCACGGCAAATACAGGGGCCCGGAGCCGATCCGCCGTATACGCAAAATGCCGCAGATTACGTTGGCCCCTGCTGTTAGCAAGGTCGGTGCACCGGAGCAACACTTTCGATATTCTCGGAAACCGCGCAGCGGAATGCCCCACAAGCGGTACATTGAAATCCATATCGGTCACATTGGAGCGCGCTTGGAAAAAAAATGCTGCGAAATTGGTGTTCATGTGAAAGATAGTGCGGGGTTGGCAGATACAGCGGTCGCAAAATCGAGATTATGACGGCTGGGTTGCCCGTCAAGAAGGGACTTCCGCTCGCAATGGATGTGTCGATGGTATCTTTTTTGCGTGGTGATGGCTGTCCATTCCCGAGAGTCTCTACCGAATTAGGATTAGCACTCCGAAAAGCGAAGGGCAACGGGACTCGCAACTGAACAACGGGACTCGCAACTGGAACAACGGGACTCGCAACTCAACAACGGGACTCGCAACTGGCAACAACGGGACTTGCAACTGGCAACAACGGGACTCGCAACTGGCAACAACGGGACTCGCAACTGGCAACCACGGGACTCGCAACTGGCAACAACGGGATTCGCAATTGGCAACAACGGGACCGGCAACTGGCAACAACGGGGCTCGCACCTGGAAAACGACACTCGCAACTACATGCGCATCCCCGAGAACGAAGCCCAGGCTATAGGGCTATAGGCTATAAGGCTATGGGCGATGAGGCTGTAGGGCTCTAGGGTTATTCGGCCATAGGGATACAAGGCTATGGGACTATGGGGCTATAGGGTTATGGGGCTATAGGGCTGTAGGGTTGTAGGGCGCCATAGGGCTATAAGGGCCTATGGGGCTATATAGGTTCTATGGGCTATTGGGCCATAGAGCTATATGGTATACGGCTCTTGGGCCATAGCGATATAGGGATATAGGGCTAGGGGGTGAGTGGGCTATAGGAAGTCTATAGGACCATGCGGCTACGGAACGCCCGGGCGCCCCCTGACATTTGGGTTCCCGGGCCCGGCCACCGAAATCCACGACGGGGCTTACCCTGTCATATAAATCCGCTTGGAGCCCTACGGAGGCAAACTCTGATTGGGGAAAGAAAGAGAAAAGGAAAAATATCGAGGAGCAAGAACATGAAAAAGAGAGAGGGCGAGGAGCATGAAGAGAAGGACGAAGAAGAAGAGCAAAAGAAGAGGTCCAAGAGGAGGAGGTCGAAGAAGGCCACGGGGAAAATTTCGCCATCGCCTAGCAGGTCGTCGAATGCACAGAGACTTCCCTTTACAGCTGCCGGGCGGGAAGGAGCGCGACCGCGGCCGCGTTCTGACTTAGCGGCCGTTGGGGGGTTCAGCACGGCCGTTTGGGGTGGACATAATTGCTCTGCGAGGTCCGAATGAGGAAGAGGCTGAAGAGGAGGAAGGATCACATGCAAGAGGTCGGCCAAGGAAATTTCGTTATCGTCGAGCAGGTCGTCGCCATGAAATTGTCGAGGAATTTCGTTGTCATCGGCAGGTCGTCGTCGAAATCTAGTGCCGTTCTATAGGCTGCAGGAGGCCCACATATGACAAACGGAATAATCATTATGATCGCGGGTTCGGTCCTTGAAACAATGCGGAAGAATGTCGGGCATATTATAGGCTTCTCCGCATGGTTACGGCAACGTTCTCAATCCGGCGAACGGGGGCCATTTACGATTACGCAATCGAAAGAAATACATATTATTACATCCGGGCGAATACAAAATCAATACAATACAAATAAGACAAAACCGGATTTCACCGCTAATCAATTCCCGACATATCACCATTCTGCATGTCCCGCTGAGGCCGACTCACCAAACCGGCTTTCCCACAAAAACAAGCTCTAGACTTGAAAACGGTTTCGTCTTTAAGCCTTCCGTCCCGTTTGAACCCCATTTTCTGTTAAAGCAACCTCTTCTATTAAACCGAGTTTTCTTTTTTGAAACCAGCTCTCCCGGCTCTCCTGCTTAAGCCGGCTATCCCGCTTAAACCGGCTCCACCGCATAAGCCAGATCTCCCGCTGAATTGGTAGGCCGGTTCCCCCGCCTACCCCAAATTCTCTTTCTTTTACCGACTTTCCCGCTTAAACGGTCTCCTGCAAAAGCCGCAGGTCTCTACAATTCCTTCGTTTGCGCGCCCTGTTGCTGCCAATTGCAGGTCTCCCTGCTTCCAATTGCGAGCCTGCCAATTGCGAATCCCGCTGCTGAAAGTTACGAATCCCGTGCCAGTTGCGAGTCCCGTCGTTACCAGTTGCGAGTCCCGTTGTTGCCAGTTGCGAGTCTCGTTGTTGGTAGTTGCGAGTCCCGTTGTTGCCAGTTGCGGGTCCTGTTGTTGCCAGTTGCGAGTCCTGTTGTTGAGTTGCGAGTCCCGTTGTTCCAGTTGTGAATCCCGTTGTTCAGTTGCGAGTCCCGTTGGTGCCGCCGAAAAGCCCTTAACGACAAGCATCAAATTTACCCCGAGTTGGTGGAGATCTTACATCTTCAACGGCTGGTAGATGGATGCTTGCCCCGGGAAACGCTCGAATTTCTGGACCAAGCAGCAGTTGTCAAGGCACGGTCGTCACCACCACCTTTACGCAATATGATGGCTCGCGTCGGGAAGCTTTGTGGACAAGTCTCGCGCCCGTGATGGCACAAGATACACTAGCGGCAACATTGGTGAATAACGGGGTCAAATGTTGCATGCCAGCGATGGTGTTGACCCATTGTTGGCCGTCTATATTTCAAATGTGCGAGTTGAGATTCAATCTTGCGTCCAGGTGCACGAAAAATCAAGAATTCTACATTGACACGCATGTTTCCCCATGTGTTAGAGGAAAACGGAGGAGGAGAAATCAATTTGTCTGGCATCACCGTCATATGTTAATTTCGCATATTTTGGCATTTGCATCAAATTTGCGTTACGATTGTTTATGAGTGCGTGAGTTTCATTGGACAATGACGAAGGCCCCAACAAATAAGAATCGTGGCATTCCCGTCGGCTAAACGCACATGTTTTGCATGTGCGATTTCCTTGGTTTTCCAACGCTGACGGCCTAAACACGATTCCAAGATGCATTCTAAGATGGCCTAAGAAACAATCACCCAGGTTTCAGCACGATCAAGAAACCCAAAAGGTCTCCCAAATGACCTGAAAAGGTTCCGAAACGATAGACAAAGAGTGCAAGACTGATATCGAGAACCGAAAAATCCAGGTTTGAGTTCTAAGAAGTTTCACAAATTCTATTGTCATCCGGGCTGGCGCCCGGCACGGACGGTGTTCGACAAGAATTCCGAGACCCACAATTATGACCAGAGCATCCAGTATAACCATTTCCAGAAGGATTCCACGAATTTCAGCCGGCAAACCCAATCAGCCTGGATAGGAATGTATTCGGTGAGGTTTTGCGACAAACGCGACGAGGGTGATTTGCAGGCTTGCGGGGCTTTGCGCAACGTGGGGGGCCGCCTGGCACGAGCAGACATGCAAATTATTGGTAGAGACGACGCGTTGCGTATTTCCAGTATGATTGCACTTGCTAAATTGAACACCCGGGCGAGGATATATAGCGGGCGATATTTCTTGCAAATTGGCGGCCGAGACGTCGGCAAAAACAGTGCGCGCAAAATCTCCCAGATGCAGTTTGGCGGTCCAATTTCGGAATGTGCGACGCCCTTGGCACAGATGTTGCGGTCCATTAGTTACGCTACAAGATCGAGGCCGACCTTAATACTCATCATGAGCATCGACGGTGTCGGTGCATTCGATCATGTCCGCAGGTTGCGCATGTTCGAGCAATTGATGAGCAATCCCGCATTTCACATTTTTTCCCGACGCAGCAGCGAACCGACCACAAGAGTGCGCAGAGTGTGAAACAGCCCGAACAAACGGCATCGAGCGTGAGACCAGGACACGCGCTAAGCAGGTAAAAAAGAGGAGGAGGAGGAGGAGGAGGAGGAGGAAGGTGATTAAATCACGCAGAGGTCCGCTAAAGGACATGCGGGTTTCAGCTGGGTCCGGGGGAGATCTGGGCACGTGCCTAAGGCTGCATCTGTGACAGCCCGTTGAACGGCCATGCCTAGAATGCTCCGCCAGCGGTGCTGAAGTCCTAAAGCGGCTCCACACCGAACCCTGGAATGCAAACCTCGAGTTCTCTCTCGGGCTAAAGCGGGTACAAGTTCAATGCATTGGCGGCTCCACCGCCCGAAAACTTCGACTCCTAGGCACTGCAAAGAACTTAACCCACTTGCTATCACTGGATAGTATGTTGTGTTATTTTCCCGCTCCGCACGTTCCAGCAATCGCCCTCTCCAGTTGCTTGTCCCTGATCGTGGTAAGCCGTTCCGTGAAATCGGCGTGATAACTGTGATATCACAGAACAGTGGTAATCCCCGCTCCACGTTCAGGCCAGGAACTACCAAGTCCAAACGACGGAGATCTCCAGGTGGGACTGGTACATTTGTGTCTGCCAGGAGCCGTTCCACATTCCTGTCTGGAACCGTACCTCCTGCTTCAACCATTACTTGTCGCCACGCCGTAACCACAGTCTTATGCCTCGCATGCCACCGTGATGGTTCTGTCTGCCTTGCGCGCCCATGGGGGTCAGCACCATCGGTCGAAATCGCAATCCCTAAGCGCCGGCGCATGGCCCCTAAGAGTTGGGCATTCGACAGTTCGAGACTGTCCGTAGAAGGGCATCCCAACAACCAGATTGCAGCATATGGTCCCGTAGCCGATTGTATGCGCGTTTTCCCATTGCTTGCAGCATTGATTCTGGTACTTCGTAGAGCAAGGAGACGAAGTAATTCTTGTCGTGCTGCATTTTCCAACGGAACTGATGCGCGGCATTGCCAACCGTGTTATACTTGCTGGCTCTGGTGGTCGCAATCCTGCAGCCAATTGTGTCCAAAATGGTCGCCATGTCCAGCCACTGTTGGTGCAAATCCTTCCTGCTTGCTCTGCTGCCACCAAACAAGCTGGTCCTGCCAAACCGTTTGTATCAAGGTTCGCTTCCAACGTAGTTAATGCAAATAGTATGTGATTCCCAATTGCCGGAATCCGCGCAACCAATCCTCGCAAAGAATCGGCCCAGCTTGCCCAATATGCGGCGTAAGATGTCCTGTCCGAATTCCGTAACGCCGCCCCTCCCAAACGCAATAGCAATTGTGCTTGCCTTGCCCACGTGTCGTATGATATACCATGCAGTTGCGTATGCCACTGCGACGTTTCAGGAATAGCGAAAAACATTCGGAATGTTTCAACAATATCTGCATCGTGACGTTGAGCCAGTCCGTGAGCCTGCCATGGGGGTAGTGTGCGTAATAAGTAATTCATTCGAAGTACTGCACAATAGTACAATAACAATCACGCCGTCTGCAGAGAGGGGAACTGTGGTAAGTACTGTAAGAGCTGCTCCCTCTTTGCAATAAGCGTTTCTCCGAATGATGCTACATATTCGTCACTGCCGAACGGACTTCCCAGAATCTTGAGACCTCGTTCTGGCAATGGTCTGTCTGCTTTCCAAGCGTTATCCGTAACAGCGCCGAAATCTTCAGGACATGGGGCTGGATATTTAGACCAAACTGCAAGTTTGCCCTGGTTCACGTTCACATGGCAGGCGTTTTGTAGTGTCGTAGTAACCACGTGCGAAAGATATGTTGCCTCAATTGGGTCGCAGACTACATACAAATCATCCAGATATGCTAAAATTTCAGTTCCTGGTGGTAGTTGTCGCTGGATCTCGCGGAGGGCTGCATTTGTTGCTAAGCAATACAATGCTGGCATCAATGCGTCCCCTTGTTCACCACCATCCGCTTGTGAGATCGCGTGGGCCTGGCCGCCCATGTCATGCCATCGGAATTGCGTAGGTGTAGCAAACCACAATTTGACGAAAGGGACCAAGGCATGCAGATCAGGATTTTGTAATAATTCTTCAAACATGCGTGTCCTGCACACAGAGTCGGAAGCGCCAATTCCATCAATGCTCACCACGACTTTCGTAGGGTCGTTGTCGGTAATGTATCGGAGGAGGTGGATAGCTGCATCCGTGCCGCTACGATCGCTGAGTCCGAAATTCAGTGGCCAGACAGTATCCCGTAACACTTGTTGGCATTGCTTCGCCAACGTTTTCGCTGTCAATCTTCGGAAAGCGTCTCCTGCTGAAATGCCTCTGATTCGGTTGCTCGGTTTCGTCAGGGCCGTGATCGAAGAGATCTGCAACATTCGCGCAATGCAAGTTGGTAGTTGGGCTCGCGCAAGCCGCTCGGCAACAGCATGTAATGCATAAAAAACAGCATCGTCTTCCAGACACAATTTGTAGCATTCGTTCCTGGCCCCCCAGAGTCCTGCACTCAGCCCCTTGCGTGTCTTCCGCAAGGTCTCCGCGAAAATCTGTTCGTCCAAGACCAATTGTGCGCCTGGGGCGAAGGACTCCAGATTTGCGGGGAGTGGCTCAGACAATCGCGTCGGCCTCAAATCCGGATGCGTAAGCTCGTCCAGCGTGGCCTGGGCCCCCGGGGCAAGGCCAGGAGAGCTCAAGGTTCTCGCCGCATGGCTCAATTCCCCCAGTTTGACTAATTCGGAAGCCCGTTCCATTTTTAAAGTATCTGAATCGGCATTCCTGGAACCTTGTTGTACCACAGCTCGGCGCGAAAGATCAAGGAGGACATTCCATGCGCCACCATCGACTAAAGAAATGCGCCTTCTGAGTTCTTCTCTCGCCTGCGTTACCCCCATGCCTCGTGTGATGGAGTAGGAGGCGAGGTAGCAATATGAATAAGGACCAAGCCAATTCACATGATCTGCGCTCCACAGTTCCATTCCAACTAGGTGTATGTGCCCGTTCAACTGCCACTTTACATTGCGTTAGAATTCGTACGAATGGACCCCGGATGCACCTAGGCACACTTTTCAATGTACGAACGCGGACGTTGATTTCCATTTGGAGGTCCACATTTGACAAAGGGTGCCACCCATCGGGTACATGCGCTACCCCTGCACGTCCTTGTCCACCCAAAGCTACATCTATTCTCGCGGGTTGGTTCCCTGTTGATGCAGCAGGGCCCCCCCGTATTGGAGGGCGGATTGCTATGTGATTGTTGACGACGGTGGATAAATAGAATCGCATGGCCCCATTCCGATACAAACCCAAGGCAACTCCGGTACAGGTAGCTTCGATCCCTGCCGCAGCGGCGCTTCCACGAACCAGCTCGTCGATAATATTGTTTTGAGCTGCGGGCGGTATGTGCCGGGCACTTCCACCCTGGATGTAGTGTGCCCCCCGTGCAGGAGCCAATCCGACATGTCCCTGTTGGCGTGGATACCGAACTGCTGCAACCCAAGGACACACGCGTCAAATGCTTGCGGGAGATTGACATCTGGCGTATTTATCCCCAAGTGTTCAGACATTCGGCGCAACCACGCATACACAGGATTCATCTGATCATTGTCCGCCGCTGCCCACAACAGTCGAACATAGAATTCAGACCACCGCTGTTCCAAGAGATAATCTCGAACTGATTGGTCGGATGATCCAGGAGATATTCTATCCAACCTCGCCAGCAATAAGTACACAGCTCGTCGTGCTGCTGGACCCGGCAACAAGTCGGGGAATTGCATGTGCGTATTTTCTGGCGGGGACGGAGGTGCGGTAATATTTGCTCCGTTTGCCGTCGCTTCCAGTGGTGCATTGCGATTCCCCGTAGTAATGAAATGTCCGTCCTCCTCGTCCTCTATGTCGCTCATGCCCCCCACGTCGCAAGCAAGCATGCCTTCAAGGCATGGGTCCTCTGAGCCGCCATGTATGGCAGCCGTTGGTCCCCGGCGTAGAGCATCCACTGGTGGTGCTAACCCAGGGGGGTCGGCGAGATCGGGGGGTGGTAGTTGGTGGGGAGGGTCTGCACAAGCTGGTAACTGCAAGTCTGCACATGCTTGCTGGAGGGGTTGGGGCTGGGCGTCGGACGGGAGGGCGTCGGCGTCGATCAAATTGGCAGGAGGAGGTGGAGGTGCTGGGGCCATCGTCTGAGGAGCGGGGACCGGTCCTAAGCTGGATGGAGCATGCGTCGGTATCGTTGGCAGTGGTCCCGAAGGTCGCGGACCTAAGCCTAATCGATTCACTTCGAGTCCATTTGGGGCCTCAGGAGCACTAGGACTGGGAGGTGGGCCTCCTCCGCCCAGGGCTGGTGGTCGCGGAGCCGACGGTGCCGGGGAAGGTTCTTGGGGAACCCTGCTGGACGGCAGGCCCGGAGAATTGATTGGGCTCTGAGCGCGCGGAGGTCCCTCAAGAAATCCAAGTGACCGAAGAGCAGAGAAAGCAGCTTCGCGGGTAACCGCCAAAGGAGGGGGTTCATGCGCAATCTGATTCGAACTTGGACCCGTGGAAGTCGAAATGGGAGAGACGGGGTTGGAAGGGACAGGCGGGGGATCGTATTCATCTCTGCCCGGTGATAGCGGCTCCATTATCTGCGCAACAGCTGGGGCGGGGGGGAGGGCAGCGTGGGTCGGGACGGGGATGGGTTGGGCAAAAGGGTAAGGCATGGGAAGGGAGACGGCAACAGCGTTGGCATGCGTACCGTTGGGCACCGCGGTTGGTAGTTGTGGTAATGGTTCACGGCGCCGTCGCAATATAGTCGGAACCGCAGTGGTGGCGAGTCGGCCGCCATTCTCACGTGGTCGTCCGGTAGAATTGATCAACCCCAGAGCCTCTAATGCAGCCACAGCTTCCTCCCGAGAAGGCCCCGGGTGAAGCGCTTCCCCAATGCGAATACCGCGCAATGGTGAATCGCTATACGGCAAGATGTTTGAAATCATGGTGCGCGTTATACGCGTAAAATGTTGTTGCCCATATTGTCGTAACCGTGGTCCGGGATGCGATGCATCTCCAATTTGGCATCCACCATACGGACAGAATCTGCACGGAAGATAATGGCAAAAATTATCACCAATACGACCATATACACGGCACGGCGGAACCGGTGTAAGACCGCATTTTCTGTCATATTCGTCGTTTTGCAAATGTTACCGTATGTCGAAGCGTATGTTATCTTCACACTGCGTTTGGTCGTTCCACATAAAGACGAAAAATAATACCGATACGTGACCACACAAACCATACCATATAAACGGTCGTACGTGCACCTTGGAACTGAGAAGTCCCACTGGTATTGCCTATAATGGTAGCGAATATGCTCGTAAGAAATGCTGTGGTAATCGGAAGTGCGGAGAAGCCGCGTTGTTGGTCATCGTCGTGATGGTTGTCGTCTTCGCCGGCGTAGTCCAAGAATCCTTTCGAAGTCCGATGCCTACCTGCCGCGGGGGATCGTCCAAGATTGGCAGACGGAGGGATCGGAGGGCGGAGGGATCGGAGGGCAGAGGGGTCGGAGCGCGGAGGGCGGATCGGAGGACAGAGGGATCGGAGGGCGGAGGGATCGGAGGGCGGAAAGCGGAGGGAATTGGGATCGGAAGGCCCAGAGGGCGGGGGGATCAAGGGTCGGAGGGAACGGGGGACGGAGGGATTGGCACCGGCCTCGGAGTCGGTGCCGGCGTCGGGGGTGTCGCTGTTGGCATTGGTGTGGGCGTAATGGGTGCTGCCGTCACAGATGGCGTGGGCATTGTCGTTGCTGTCCGCGCAATGCACGGCGATAGTGCTAACGTAGGCGCACCCTTCCATGCTGTTGGCGCTGGCGCTGGTGCTGGCACAGCCGCCGGCCTTGGAGTCAATGCCGGCGTCGATGTTGTTGACGCTGGTGCTGGTATTGGCGCAAGCGCAAGCGTGGGTGCCGTCAATATTGGCGTGGATGCCGCTGTCGCCGGAGCTCGCGTCGACGTTGGTGTAGGCGCCGGCATTCGCGCCCACATTGGCATTGTCGTCGATGCCATTGTAAACGTAAGCGTTGGTGTCGGCATTAGCGTGGAAGCCCGCGTCGTCGGGAACGGCCTCCGTGCTGGCGTAGGCGCGTTCGTCGGTGCATTCGTGGGCATAGGCGTCGGCACATGCGTAGGTGGTGTCGGTGCCAGTGTCCCCCATAATGGTTGTGATATTCACACCCATCATTAAGGCCTGAACTCGGGCGGCAGCTGCCCAATTCCGCCTTTCAGGCGTCCAGGCCCAGGCGGATGCCGAGGGAGGAGCCGCTGAGGGAGTGGTTGTCATCGGCCAGGCTGCCGTAGCGTCAGACTCGAGCACGATCTGAAAACCAGACGCAGGAGTCGGAGCACAGCAACAACATATTGGGACGTATGGTAAAGTCGAAACAGCCCAGTGGGCTGGGACGTAGGCCAGGGCAGAGGTACGATAAATAGCAATGTCGGGATCTCCGTGGGAGCTTCCATTGGGGTTCCCGGCATAGTTCCCGCAGGGATCGTCGTGGTACAACATACAGTGTAGGCCAATTCCAATAAACCGTCCGTTGTTGCCACTGCCGCACAATCTGCAACCTATTGAAAGATATTTGGCAATCCCGGCAGTGCACGCACCCGCTCGCATCGTACCATTCTGTATAGAAAATCCGTCTCTGACAAATTCGTTTTCCCTGCCATCTCTCGTAACCCCGCACGTCCGTTCTGTTGTATGTACAAGATGACGTTCAGAAATTGCTTCTCCTCCTCGGTTATCTCCACTTGTGGCGGTAACGGTGGTGCGGCCTTCCGTGTGAGAAACGCAATCGTCGTCACCATGATGCCGATGAGGATGCCTACTGCCAAACACCCCCATCCCAAGGCAAACGGCCCAAATCCAGGGTTCAGCTGGTAATCGGGCGGATAGCCGGAGCACACCATCCCCGCATGCAAACTCGTTTGTTTGCACTCTGTCGGGAGCGCCGTGGCAGTAGCATAGGATCGTGAAGCCGCTGAGGACGCCCATGTATAGCCCACAGCGCCTGCGTTCCAGACCCGGTCCCATGGGACTCGTCCCAGCTGGTCCAATGCCCATGCTGCAGCCTGCATTACCAAGGGTCCGGCACACCCGCACGGAAGTAGAGAAGTATGTCAGGGCTCGTGAAAAGAAAGATGTAAGCTGAGAGTGAAAAGAGGGGGCTGCGCGCGGGGAGAAGGATTGGGGAACTCAGAGCCGGAATGTCTTGAGCCCTGGATGGGGCTTGAGCCATCCAGGGCTCAAGCCCCATCCAGGGCTCAGACAATGTTGGCAGGACACTTGTTGTTGTTTGGCCAGACCCATGGGCCTCCCAACCGCTACTTATGCAACAAGAAGACAGAGTGTGGAAATAAGACAAAAAGACTGAACGCTTATTGAGATTACAAAAAGAATGAGGCAGGGCTGCCAAAGAAAACAAACCCATATGCAGACGAGGGATGAAGCGTATATCTTTTGGGCAAATTATACTTCTAGCGGATGTATGAAGCCGGCCGGGGCGAATATAATCTCGGCATGTCAGCCGTGACACGTAGGCCTGCCCATCCTCAGCACGATAAGGTTGCGCGGTGATCAGGCGCAACATTGTTGCTGCTTCCGGGACCACAGGAAGAAAACAAGGATCAATCAAGAAACAACACTTCTTCAACAGGGAATACATTTGCTATCTTGCGTTTAATTCTTGACGTTTCGCGCGTCCCCAGAGGGGTGGCTGCCCAGAGGGGTGGTTGCGGTGATGATGGGCGGGTGGACGGACCGTCGTCCGCGCACGTCCCCGATCCACATCCCATTGGCTCGCGCCTCCACTCCGCCGAACGCCCTCCCTTGGACACTTCAATACAGAGAGGAGCAGCCTTCAGCTGCGAAGGGGCCGATCCTTTGACCGTGGAGGCCGTCGCCCCGGTCGCACAGCCGACCCCTTCCTACCGATGATCGGCAGCTGTTCTTCTCCCCCTCTTCCTCCTTCTCCTCTGCCTTCTTCCTCCTCCTCCTCTCCTCCCCCCTCTCATCCTCCTTTTCCCCCCCCTCCTCCTCCCCCTCCTCTTCCTCCGCCTCTTCCTCCTCCCATGTGGCGTATTGGAGGTATCTTCGAACGGTTTGGTGGGCTCTGGGCCTTGCGGGCGGGCGAGCGGATGCGCGCGCGCAGGGCCCAAGAGGAGAGTCCAAGACGTCTCTTGGAGCCATTTAGGAGGAGATCGATCAATGAAGGAGGGCCCCTCAACTTGGCTCGCCCCCCAGGAGCTCCAAACATCGTCTCCTGGACCCCTCTTGGATCGCTCTTGAAGCGCTCGCGGCCGCTCTTGAAGCCGTCCTGAGGCTCTCTCGGGCCACTCTTGGAGCTATCTTGAGGCATCTTGGAGCCAATCTACCAAAGAAGAGCAGAGCTTTAATTAGCGTTGCCCCTCCAGACTGTTTAAAATCGTTTCCTGGACCCCTCTTTGATCGCTCTTGGAGCGCTCTTGGACGCTGTCGAGGCAGTCTTGGGGCTCTCTTGGGCCCCTGTTGGGGCCCGGTTGGGACACCTTGGCGCCATCTTGAGGCCTCGGATGGGCTTCGGAAGTGGAAAAGTGAGAGCACCAAAAACATTGATTTTTCCCTGGGGTTTTGAAGCATTTCGGCTTTTGGAGGGCACTCGAATGATGCTCTTGTGGGCACTTGGAACCATCTCGGAGCGGTCTTGGAATGTGTTGGAGCGTCTTCTGAACCATCTTCAGGCATCTTGTGTTATGTTGTGCCATCTTGGAGGCGATGTTGGGCTCTCTGAGGCTGTCATGTTGGGCTCTCCGAGGCGCTCTTGGAGTCATCTTAATCAGCGCACCCCTCCAAGAGGCCAACATGTGGCTAAAACCTTAGTGCAAACAATGTTTTGACATTATCGCCGAGGCCTCTGGGAACACCTCGGGTGCCTCTGGGGGGTCTCTTGGGGCCTCTTGGGGGTCTCCTGGGGGCCTCCTGGGGGCCTCTTGGGGCCATATTGGGGCCACCCTGCGGCCTCTAGGGGCATCTTGGGCGCCCCTTACGGCCATCGTGGAGGAAATCGACCAAAGACGAGGGGAGATTCAATTAGCCCTGCCCCCTTCAGAATGCCAAAATGGAACCAAAACCATACTAAAATCAATGATTTTGGTTTCCTCGCCGAAGCCGTTTTGGACGCTCTGACCGCCCCCCGCCCCTCTTGTCCAGGTCAGTGGGGAGGGGGCAGGGGGAGGGGTAAAACCCTCCCCGAAGGGGAAGAGGGAGCGGTGGTTTAGGCTACACTACCGACGCCCAAAAGGCTGGTGGGATTATACGAAAACAAAACGGAAACCAAAGATCACAGACATTAGCCTGGCGAAGGACCCAACCATATGCAGTTGAGAGTACCGCAATTGTGAATATCTTCTTCGGTGGCGCTCCCTATGGGGCCACGAGCCGCATGAGGGGTGTGCCGAAATGCGTGGCAGTGTACACAACACGAACGAAAACGATAAGTCCGAACATGAAAGCTTGAGCGCGTGCGAGTCGGATCGCGAGCGAGTCTGATTATGAATGAATCTGCGCGCGATTGATTCTATTCGCATGAATGCGTGCATGGATACGCCCAGTGTAAATGTATGTATACGACTGTGAACAGTTTGGGTCTGCGTGACTCTCGGTACTCGTGACTCTGAGCGTCGCCTCTGCAGGGGGCTTCCCTGGGAACCCCGACGGCAGCGCCCGCGCGCCGCGACGCCCATGTCGGCACGCCACACACCTGGTGTGCGGGACGCATGCGGACGGCAGCACTGGGGCCTTCGGTGGAGCTCCCTGTGGGGCCACGAAACGTGTGAGGGGTGTGCCGAAATGGGTGTGCGGGACGCATGCGGACGGCAGCCATGGGGCCTTCGGTGGAGCTCCCTATGGGGCCACGAAACGTGTGAGGGGTGTGCCGAAATGGGTGTGCGGGACGCATGCGGACGGCAGCACTGGGGCCTTCGGTGGAGCTCCCTGTGGGGCCACGAAACGTGTGAGGGGTGTGCCGAAATGGGTGTGCGGGACGCATGCGGACGGCAGCCATGGGGCCTTCGGTGGAGCTCCCTGTGGGGCCACGAAACGTGTGAGGGGTGTGCCGAAATGGGTGTGCGGGACGCATGCGGACGGCAGCACTGGGGCCTTCGGTGGAGCTCCCTATGGGGCCACGAAACGTGTGAGGGGTGTGCCGAAATGGGTGTGCGGGACGCATGCGGACGGCAGCATGGGGCCTTCGGTGGAGCTCCCTATGGGGCCACGAAACGTGTGAGGGGTGTGCCGAAATGGGTGTGCGGGACGCATGCGGCGGACGGTGGAGCAGCCACGAAACGTGTGGGGCCTGTCGGTGGAGCTCCCTGTGGGGCCACGAAACGTGTGAGGGGTGTGCCGAAATGGGTGTGCGGGACGCATGCGGACGGCAGCCATGGGGCCTTCGAGCCTTGTGGGGCCACGAAACGTGGGGACGCATGAGGGGTGTGCCGAAAGGGGTGTGCCGAAATGGGTGTGCGGGACGCATGCGGACGGCAGCACTGGGGCCTTCGGTGGAGCTCCCTGTGGGGCCACGAAACGTGTGAGGGGTGTGCCGAAATGGGTGTGCGGGACGCATGCGGACGGCAGCACTGGGGCCTTCGGTGGAGCTCCCTGTGGGGCCACGAAACGTGTGAGGGGTGTGCCGAAATGGGTGTGCGGGACGCATGCGGACGGCAGCCATGGGGCCTTCGGTGGAGCTCCCTGTGGGGCCACGAAACGTGTGAGGGGTGTGCCGAAATGGGTGTGCGGGACGCATGCGGACGGCAGTGGGGCCTTCGGTGGAGCTCCCTGTGGGGCCACGAAACGTGTGAGGGGTGTGCCGAAATGGGTGTGCGGGACGCATGCGGACGGCAGCACTGGGGCCTTCGGTGGAGCTCCCTGTGGGGCCACGAAACGTGTGAGGGGTGTGCCGAAATGGGTGTGCGGGACGCATGCGGACGGCAGCCATGGGGCCTTCGGTGGAGCTCCCTGTGGGGCCACGAAACGTGTGAGGGGTGTGCCGAAATGGGCGTGCGGGACGCATGCGGACGGCAGCACTGGGGCCTTCGGTGGAGCTCCCTATGGGAGGGAGGAGGGGGAGGAGGAGGAGAGGAGGAGGAGGAGAGGAGGTGGGACGCGGGGCGCTGTCTCTTCAAAACGAGGACCCAACACCACAGGATGGTTGGGAAAAATGAAAAGAAGAAAATGACAAAGAAAGCAAATGGAAGAAATACGCTCCTAAAGCCTAATGTATTATCCGAGATCATGCCCATGTGGAACCCGATGCGCGGGACAGTGCAAGGCAAACGCGCGCGATATCATAGAAGGATGGCGGAAATCAAAACAACGTTTTCACGCCCGCCTCATGCCGGATTCAAGATAAGTGCTTGCCCGGAATAGAAATTATCGCCTAGTTGGAAAATATCTACGCGGTGTGTAATTCTGACGACGTTATTGTCTTATTACATTATGTTTCCGCAGAATGTTTGCAAAAGAATATTGATGTCATGTCCAGACGATACTGCCGCAGAATCTCCGAACTCGCGGCGATTTGGCTGTTGGAAGAACGGGGAATCCGAGTCGTAGGTGCACCATTCGGTTGCCCAGAGTACGTCGTACTATTCGAGGCGATACTACTGGCAGAGCGGTCGAAACTGCTGAATTTCAGCACGGTAATCCCTAATTTGCAATTAGTTTGGTTATGGATATGTTTCCTTTCCGCTTACCACGACTGACTTATGTAGCGCGCGCTACACCTCACCTGCAACCGACTGATATCGAACCTCAAGAACACCATTGGGTGAATTCAAACATGGATGGCAATTGCATGCATCTGCCCCACGGGAATGAGCTCAATGTGGGAACTTAACGGTGGATTTGGTTGCCCTTAGCTCCAGGCGGAACGCCATAGTTCCTTCAGCTCCAGTTGGGGGTGGCGTCAACGGGGGGGCGAAAATTGAGCGCGGTTGCTGGCGCGAGGTCGTCTTTTTGTTTCTCGGAAGGCGGCCTGCGCATGTGGAATTTTCCCTATGAGTTTCGCCCATGCGGCAGTTCGAAAACGCCTCGATGTCGCTCTGGGTTGGCTTTGCGTGTGACTGAGGCGGTTGGGGCCCGGGTGCGTGTTTATCGGCGTTTCTTTTCTACGTCAGGACACGTCATTGCGATTGTGCGCTTTGGAACGAGACCAGCGGGATCTATGTCTTCTTTGCTCTGGGTCAAGGGCAGATGTTGTGAGCGAACAGCCCTGGCGCGAATGCGGTTCGCGGGCACAGCAGCGAGGCTGCGCCGCGCGCGCGTCCGCGCGCCACGCAGCGAGCGAATGAGCTTGCGAGGGGCGCGTCGCCGCGAGGCGAACAGCACGCGAAACGCGAGAAAGATGGAGCCGCGGCTTTGTCGGCTGCGCCGCGGCTAGGCCGCCGCGGAGGGAGCGAACGCGAGCGTTCGCCGCGGCGCCAACCAGCCATGCCGCGCTCAGGTGAAATCATAATTTGACCGCGGCAGGCGGGGCGCCATCTCTGGCCTGGGCGCGCTTCGCCTGCCGCGTCTCGATCCTGCCCGCGGCTTCGGCCCCGGGCGCGTCGGCCTGGCCCCCTCCCTGTCGCTTCGCTTCGCCTTCGCCGCGGCCCGTCTTGCTTTCGCCGCGTGGCCCGTTTTCGGCCCGTGTGTTGGCCCTGCGGTGCCCTGGTCTGTTCCCGCCGTCGGGCCCCTCGCTCGGCCCCTCGTCCCCGTGGCCCGCCGCCTTTGTCTGCCCTGTCCCCGCTTGCCCGTGGCCCGGCCCCGTCGCTCTCCCGCCCGCGTCGCCGCGCGCCGGCTGGTCGCCCGCCCTCCGCTTCGCCCGCCGCGCGCGCGCAGGTTCCACCTCCCCCCCCCCGCGCGCGCGCAGGATTTGCGGCCCCGCCGAGGTGGGCGGGCCGCGCTGATTCGCCTTTCCTGGTTCGCCCTTCGCCCGCCTCTCCCCCGTTGTGGGGTTGCGGGCTCCTTTCCCTGCTCGCTCGCGGTTCCGCGTCCCGGCCCCTTTGGGGCCGCCCGCTCTCGGCTGGGCTGCCTCGCTCGGTCGGCGGCCCTCGGGCTGGCTCCGGCTCTCGTTCGGCGGCTCTCGGGCGCGTTGAGGCGGGCGCGCTGCGTCGCGGCCTGGTCCCCTCCGTGGGGTGGCGGACCCGGTGGGCGCGCTCGGGCCGGCGGTCGGTTGGCCGGGCGCTGCTTCGCTGCCGCGTCGTCGCGTCGTTGTCGGTTCGTCGCGCCGCCGCCGCCGCGTCGTCGCCCGCTGTCGCCGCCGCCGCGGGCCGGTCGGCGGCGCTCCTGGGCCCGCGCTGCCGCGCTTTCCGGCCCCGGTGTTTTGGGGGTCCCCGGCCCGGTGCCCCTCCCCGGTTCTGGGCGCCCCTGGTCCCTCCTCGGGCGCGGTGCTCCGCTCCCTCGTCGCCTCTGCTGGTCGCGGCTCGGCTTGCGGCGGGCGCGCTGGGCCCCGGGTCGGCGCCCCGCCCGCCCCTCGTCGTTTTGCCGTGGCTCGAAGGATTCTTTTGGCCCATGGTCGGGCCTCTGCGCTACTATGCGCAAGGGCATCGCGGACCCGCGGTAGGAGACCTGGGACGTTGTGGCGCCCAGGCACCCTGCCACGGGATCCGCGGTTCCCCTTCCCCGCGCCCACGCCCGCACTGGCGGGCAGGTGGATCTGGGGTTGCCCTGGGGTTGCCAGGATCTGGAATTCTGATCCAGATCTGTTCGGGGCGCCTGGATCTGATCCAACACGTTGTTTCTGATCCGATGGCGTCGAACAACCTGATTTTGATCCGACCTGCGTTTTCTGATCCGAGCTAGTTTTTCTGATCCAAAAATGGGTTGGTGCTGCTAACATATTCGCTGGTCTGTATATCTTATGCATGTAACTGCATGCACAAACATATAGATGATATGCGGATTCCATATACATAGTTATAAATATACATATATATATATATATGCATCTGTAGGTGTAGTCGTAAACATGTATGTATGTATATACACATATCTGTATATATATACATATATATATATATATATATATTCATATACACATACACACATATATACACATACACCATTTGCATATACACATATCTATATGGTGTAACTATAATACATACATGCATACATGATGATATGTACGCACGTGCACACATAATAGGATCATACGCCGATTGCCTTCATGGGCAGGCGATTTCCGCGCGATGATGCGGGCGCACGAGCCGTTTTGCCTATTAGGCTGGCGGTTTCAGTGGCACGACCCAAACTTACACGCGCGCTGCCCCATGGGCAAGGCGGAACGCTCACACGCGCGTTGCCCCATGGGCAAGGAGGAACACTTACACGCGCGTTGCCCCATGGGCAGGGAAGAACGCTTACGCGCCCCGTGCCCCGCGGGCAGGCGAGAGCTGTGACGCGATCCACATGCCTTTTGCCGCATCGGCAAGCTCGGCTCGGAACAACTAGAACAAAAAAAAAAAAAAACAACAACCAAAACACGGGTGCGGCTCTGAAAAAAAAGAAAAAAAAAACGGCGTCGGAAAGTTGGGCGCGGTTCGGAGAAGAAGAGGAAGAGAGAGGAGAAGAAGAAGAAAAAGAGGGAAAGAAACAAAAAAAACAAACAAACAAAAAAATGCATCAGGAAAACAATTGCTGCGCTGAGCAACTGGATCAGGAAGCTTGGCGCTGCTCGAAAAACTGGAACGGAAAACGTACGTCGTGTAATCGGGCGCTGCTCTGAAAAAAACTGGATCAGTACATTTGGCGCTGCTCGGAAAACTGGATCATGACACTGGGCGTTGCTCGGAAAACGTCAATCATGAAAATTGGCGTTGAGGCCCGCCGTCGCCGCGGCGTCGTCGCCCGCAGCAATTTCGAAGCAAATGGCACAAAAAAAGGAGTCCCAGGAGCCGCCCTCGCGAGTCGTTCAGGCACTGATCGCAGCGGTGACATCCTCCGCGCTGGCCCCATATCGCGAGGAGTTGAATGGCGCCCGCGACACGGACAAGCTTCAGAAGCACGTGAATATCATCAATGCCGTGTATAAGGTGATTGGGCACCGGGCACTCTGGCATTTCTGATTCCCCTCGACCCCTCCCCCATCGCCACCCTCTGAGAATTGGACGGCGGAGATAAGGGGAGGGGAGGGCTCAACGGCTCAATGGGAGCTCAACGGGGCACGCGTTGACCCATTGAGCTCGCGCTCAAGCTTCAGAAACACGTGAATATCATCAATGCCGTGTATAAGGTGATTGGGCATCGGGTACTCTGGCATTTCTGCATTTCCCTCGACCCTTCCCCCATCGCCACCCTCTGAGAATTAGACAGTGAAGATAGGGGGAGGGGAGGGTTCAACGGCTCAATGGGAGCTCAACGGGGCATGCGTTGATCCATTGAGCTCTCGCTCCTCCTCGGAAGGCGGAGATCAGGGGCTCAATGGATCAACGCCGTAGCTGTCGAGCGCCCGTTGAGCTGTTGAGCCCGTCTGCGTGGCAAGGTGGATTTGCATTTACGGTGGCGGGTCAGGGGAGAGAGGAGTAGTACTCATATTGTGTAATCCCACCAGCCCTTTGGGCGTGAGAGGTTTAGCGAGCTCACTCTGTTCTCAACCCCCCTTCTTCCCATTCGGGGAGGGGTTTACCCCTCCCCCTACCCCCTCCCCCTGGACCTCGAGAGGTCCTTTTCGCGGGTGGTTGGAGCGCCCTTTTCTCGACTCTTGGAAGGGCTAAAAAAACGACACCCCTCACGAGGATTCTGGCCCCGACGGGGTGACTGACAAACATGTTCGCCCCAGCTGTGATCGATCGCCCGAAAGACGGCCCCAAGATACCTCCAAGAGGCCCCCAAGATGCCCCCAAGAGGCCCCAAGAGGCTCCCCCGAGGCACCCAAGACGCTCCTGGAAGCCCCTGGGGCCGCCAAGAGGCCCCCAAGACGCCCCAAACGGCCTCCAAGAGAGGCCCGAAGAAGCTCCCCCAAGGCACCCAAGACGCTCCTAGAAGCCCCTGGGGCCGCCACACCAGGACGAGGCGCCCGAACGACTCGCACCACGAGGAGCCCGAACGACTCACACCACGACGAGGGCCCCGAACGACTCACACCACGAGGAGCCCGAACGAGTCCCACCAGGAGGAGGGGCCCGAACGACTCACACCAGGACGAGGGGCCCGAACAACTCACACCACGAGAAGCCCGAACGATTCACACCAGGACGAAGAGCCCGAACGACTCACACCACGAAGAGCCCGAACGACTCACACCAGGAAGAAGGGCCCGAACGACTCACACCAGGACGAGAAGCCCGAACGACTCAAACCACGAGGAGCGCTTTTTTTTTTTTTTTTTGTTCTTTTTTTTTTTTTTTTTTTTTATTTATTTTTTTTTTTGTTTTTTTCTTTTTTTTTTTTTTTTTTCTTTTTGTGTTCTTTTTTTTTTTTTTTTTTCATTTCGTTTTTAATCTTTTTTTTTTTTTTTTTTTTTTTTTTTTTTTTTTTTTTTTCTTTTTTTTTTTTTTGTTTTTTTTTTTTTTTTTTTTTTTTTCTTTTTTTTTTTTTTTTTTTTTTTTTTTTTTTTTTTTCATTTATTTCTCTCCCTCCTCCTCCGCCTCGCCCTTCCCCCGCCCCCACCACAAGGAGGACGTGCAAGTAGGCGGGGGGAAGGGGGAACAGGGGAGATTTGCGGGGGCAGGCGGAAACACGCCTGAAAAACGCGGCTGCCGGCATGCTTCGCAAGAGTTGTTGTTTTGAGATGGGCTGGCGGGGATGCGCGAAGCGTGAAGAATTGCAGAGGGGGCACGAGAGAGAGAGAGAGAGAGAGAGAGAGAGAGAGAGAGAAAGAAATAAAGAAAGAGGGAGAGGGAGAGAGAGAGAGAGAGAGAGAGAGAGAGAGAGAGAGAGAGAGAGGGGGGGGGGCAGCTTTGTTGTTATCGTTGCACCGTACTCGAGCCCAGGTGAAAGAGAAACCGCTGGAGTTGGCGTTCAGGGCGGCGGCGGCCCATAACGAGACGCAGTGGGCATTGGGGCCGGAAGCTACCAGGTGGAGTTCGAAAATGTCACGACGGGCCAGAGCGATGAGACGAGATGTAGATCAAGCCTTGCTGAAAGCTAAGGGCGGCCCGAAACCAAGCTGGCTGGTGAACTTCACTGAGGTATCGTTCCTGGACTCCGATGGGCCCGAGCAGACGGCAGCAGCGCCCGCCGCTGCATCAGGCGCAGGTCCAGCGGTGAACGCCAGCGACTACAGGTGCAAGCTGAACAGGGATGAGCAGGTCGTCTACCGCGTCGCCATCGGCTCGACGAAGCCTTGCGCTAGGGAGGCCAGCAAGCCGCTCAAGATGGACGAGAGCAAGGACGCAGATGACAGTGTCATCGCGTACTGGAACGACGGCATGCAGTGGGAGGTGCCGAATCTGACGCACGGCATGCTCGCCACTTGGGCCGCGAACGAGGCTAGCCATAGGCCCGTGCACTACACGGTCGAGACCAAAGAGGGCAGTTCGTGGAAGTTGTTCGAGTACCAGGACGGGCGCGACGGCTCGAGCCTCAAGCTCAAAGGAAAGAACGCGCCACCGTTCCAGCTGATCATCACCAGGCACAGCAGCGACGAGAAGGCTGCGGCGATAAAGGGCATGACGGCGATTATCAAGCAGATGGCAAAGGGCAATATGACAAAAGAGCAGGCCGAGAGGGCCAAAGCGCCGTTCGTCAAGGCAGCGCCGAAGGCAAAGGCAAAGGCAGTCCCGAGGAGGCGTCAATGGCGGAGGAACCTGCCGCTGCCAGCGTCTCTGGCGCAGCAGACGCGGCAGATGACGATGCCGCAGAAGAGGAGGAAGAGGAGGAAGAAGAGGAAGAGGAGGAAGAGGAGGAAGATGACGCAGAGGAAGAGGAGGAAGAGGACGCAGAGGAAGAGGAGGGCGATGCCATGGACGGCGCTGCGAAAGCGAACAGGGAGAGGCCAGCAGCAGCGACTGGAATCGACGGTGCCGACGATTTCGGGCCGAAAGCGAAGAGGCCAGCAGCAGCCACTCGAGATGACGGTGGCGATGGCGAGGGAGAGCCCCCATGCAGCAAGAAGCCAGCAGGAGCGACTGCAGATGATGATGAGGACGAGGGAGAGCCCCCATGCAGCAAGAAGCCAGACGTATCGACAGCAGAAGATGATGATGACGAGGGCGAGGAAGAGCCCCAGTGCAGCAAGAAGCCAGCAGGAGCGACTACAGAAGATGATGATGATGATGACGAGGAGGAGGCCCCATGCAGCAAGAAGCCAGCAGGAGCAACTGCAGAAGATGGCGATGGCGAGGAGGAGGAGGAGGCCCCGTGCAGCAAGAAACCAGCGACAGCCCCTGCAGCAGTGAAGTCGCCAGAAAGAGTACCAGAAGGCGCCGCCAGCGCCCCAGCAGCAGCGCCGCCAGCAGCGGCGCAGGACACGCGTTGAAAAATGTCTTACGGAGAAAGGTGCTGGGGGGAGGAGGAGGGGAAGATCGGAGGAATGCGTAGGGGGAGGGGAAGTCCGGGTGCGGAGGGTGGGCGCTCAAGGGCTCAACGGCTGCACGGGGGCTCAACGGGGCGCGCGTTGATCCAGCGAGCTCTCACTTCGCCTCGGAGTGGCGGAGAGCAGGGGCTCAATGGATCAACGCCGACATCGTTGAGCACCCATTGAGCCGTTGAGCCGTTGAGCCCGTATGCCAGGTAAGCTGGATTTGCGCCCCCGCCAGGATGAGGACTTCATGGGCGAGGGCCCGCCTGGTGGCTTCATGATGAACGAGGCCCCTCCCATCTCATTCAATTCCTCCTCCTCCTCCTACTCCTCCTCCTCCTTCTCCTCCTCCCTCCTTCTATCCCTCCTCCCCTCTCCCCTCCCTCTCCCATCCCCCTCCTCCTTCTCCTCCTCCCCCTCCTCCTCCTCATCCTCCTCCTCCTCCTCCTCCCTCCTTCTCTCCCTCTTCCTTCTTCCCCTCTCAGTCCTACTCAGCATCTTTCCTTCTCCTTTCCCTCCTCCTCCCCCCCCTCTCCATCCGCTTCCTCCTCCTCCTCCTCCTCCGCCCCTCCTCCTCCCCCTCCTCGTCGAGGCCCAGGTGACGAGCAGCCCGATCAGCATCATGCTGGGCTTCACCAATGGCAGCTTTGGGTGATCCAGGCTCTGGGGGGCGGAGGTCGAATGAGGCTGGGGGAGCGAGGAAACAACGAGGCGGGATGTAAAACGGAGATGGGAGGGATGGAGGGAGGGAGGGAGGGCACGGATGGACGGGAGGAACGGGTAGAGAGGGAGGGAAGGAGGAGGGTAGAGGGCAGGGGGGAGGGAAGGTGGGGGAGGATTGGAGGGAAGGGAGGGAAGGGAGGCAGGGTAGGAGGGGGGAAGGGAGGAGGGAGGGGGGGGGAGGGGGGCTTCTGAACCCCAGACAGGCTCGCCACGGCCGCGGGCGCCGCGGCGCCGTCTGGAGCGACGAGGGCTGGAGGCGGTGTCCAAAGAGTCCTCCTCCCCCTCCTCCTCCTCCTCCTCCTCCTCCTCCTCCTCCTCCTCCTCCTTCTCTTCCTCCTCCTCCTCCTTCTCCTCATCCTCCCTACCCTCCTCCTCCATTGCCTCCCCCTCGTCCTCCTCGTCCTCCTCCTCCTCCTCCTCCTCCTCCTCCTCCCTATCCTCTTCCATTGCCCACCCCTCGTCCTCCTCCCTTTCCTGCACTTATTTTAACCATTATCTACTCCTCCCTACCATCGTTCAACCATTGCCCACTCCTCTACTCCACACTAGAAGTTTTAGACCCTCCCAGACCATCCATGAAAGGGCGGCCCTTTGCCCAGACCCCCCCGAACCCTCCGAGACAGCTCAAATCAGACCCCCCCCGAAATGAGAACCCCCCTCCTTTTATTGCGAAGTCTGGAGTACCGTCCTCCGCAACAGCAAGGGCCCCCCACGAGGGCGCGAAGATATTCGCGCTTCGCGGTTCGCGGCCCTCATTCTCTCCCCCATGGGGGGGGGGGGGGGCGGCGCGAGAGAGCGAAGTTATTCGCGCTTCGCGCAGCGCGAAGCGCGAAGTTTGGAGCCACGGCAACAGCAACCGTGCCACGCTGGCCGAAGCACTTTGGCCCATGCCGACAAAGCTGCAAGGGGTGCCCGTCCCGAAACGGGCGTGGTGCACACCGCTCGGCCGCGCATTCCGTCGCTCGGGAATGGCTGGTACGGCCGCGGCCCCGCCCGTCTCTTGTGCGACGGTTGCGGCCTCGTCGGATGCGGATCGCCAGGCAACTGGAAATCTTCGCCCCCACCCCCCCACCCCTGGGGTCAGGATCCTGGCAGATCGGGGGTCGACATGGGGGCAGCGCAATGTTTCGCCCGCCTCCCAGGACAGCGGCGACGAGAGCAGCAGCGCCTGCGAGCCGTCCTGCGAGGTGCTGCGGGCCCACCCAGAGGACGCGGACGGCGTCCTCCAGGCTCGCCGCGCCCGCCGCCGCCGCCGCGCCGAGCCGCCGTCGTCGGCGACTGAGTCCGCGGAGGAGGACGAGCCCGCCGCCAAGGCCGAGGCAAACGCCGAGGCCGACGGCGACGCGGGCGCCGCGGGTTCGGCAGGCGCGAGCCGCGCCGAGGCTGGCGCCGAGGCTGGCGCCAAGGCTGGCGCCGAGGCTGGCGCCGAGGCCGGCGCCGAGGCTGGCGCCGAGGCTGGCGCCAGGGCTGGCGCGAGGGCGGGCGCGGAGGTCGCCGCGTCGGAGAGGACCGACGAGACGGCGGTCGCCTGGCGCATGATGGGCTTGCCTGGCGAGCCGCCCCGCCATATTCCCGACAGCGACTACGTGGCCATGATGAAGGAGAAGTTCAAAAAGGAGGCGGCCGAGAGGGAGGCAGCCCAGGTGGCCCAGGTGCAGGCAGCCCAGGCGGAGGCAGCCGAGAACGAGGCGGCGGTGAAGGAGGCAGCCCAGAAGGAGGCAGCCGAGCAGGAGGCAGCCCAGGCGACGGCAGCCCAGGCGGAGGCAGGCAAGCAGGAGGCGGCGGCGAAGGAGGCAGCCCAGAGGGCAGCCGAGCAG
Source organism: Prorocentrum cordatum (assembly GCA_963575745.1). Classification (NCBI taxonomy): domain Eukaryota; class Dinophyceae; order Prorocentrales; family Prorocentraceae; genus Prorocentrum; species Prorocentrum cordatum. Next base: position 1,674 of record CAUYUJ010020586.1, on the reverse strand, counting down.
GAGGCGGCGGCGAAGGAGGCAGCCCAGAGGGCAGCCGAGCAGGAGGCGGCGGCGAAGGATGCAGCCCAGAGGGCCGCCGCCCAGGCAGCGGAGCAGCCAGCGCAGGCTGCGCCCCAGCAGCAGCAGCAGCAGCAGCAGCAGCCGCAGGCTGTGCCCCAGCAGCAGCAGCAGCAGCAGCAGCAGCAGCAGCAGCCGCAGGCTGTGCCCCAGCAGCAGCAGCAGCCACCGCAGGCTGTGCCCCAGCAGCATCAGCCCTTCGAATTTGGCATGGACTTCTCCGACTTCTTCAACACCAGCGGCGGCGACGATCTCGACAATAAGATAGCCTCGCAGGCGGCGAAGCTAGCAGCAGCTGTCGACGATGATGTGATGTGCAACGTGCTGGGCGAGATCTACAAGTCGCCTTCGTGGAGCTCCTACACGTCCACGGAGGCCGAGCTCGACGGGCAAGAGGTCGACCCCGACAACTGCACCATTGACGCCGACATGAAGGACGCAGAGTTTTGGGAGAGCATGCGAGCCAAGAACTGGATGTTCAACGCGAGGGGCGCCGCGGGCAATGCCGCAGGTGGGGCGGAGCGAGAACGACGGGGATGGGAGGGGTGAGGACGAGGAAGATGAGGAGGATGAGGAGGATGAGGGGGATGAGGAGGATGAGGAGGATGGAGGAGGGGGATGAGGAGGATGCGGATGATGAGGAGGATGAGGAGGTCGAGTCAGCAAAACCAATATGACACCACAGGTGGCCGCTGGCAACGGCACATCACGGGGAAGGGCGCTCAGAGCAAGGCCGACAAGAAGGAGTACGACAAGCTGAGCGGCAACCAGGACGCCCAGGCAAAGTTCAGGGCGCAGTGGCTCAAGAGCACCTTCAAGCATAAGATGCAGGAGAGGGTCCACACGAAGCAGTTCCGCAAGCGCGTCTACAAGGACGGCAGGTACCTGACAGCCAACAGGATCATCGTGGAGGAGGGCGGCGGCAAGCGCGGCTCCAGGAGCTGCGCCAACTACTGCCTCAAGTGTTTGGCCATCGGCGCGCCATTCGTCAGCGGGCGCGAATCCCTGCCACCGTCCACCCTCCCCCCCCGAACGGGGGGAGTGATGTGGCAGTGCCTTCTGCTCTCCCCCGTCCTCCCTCTCCTCCTTCTCCTTCTCCTCCTCCTCCTCCTCCTCCTCCTCCTCCTTCTCTTCCTCCTCCTCCTCCTCCCCCCGCCGCCCCCCCCCTTCTCCTCCTTGGCCCGCCCGTGGGGGCCCAAGAGGGTAGTAGTGATGCGCTTCTCTTTCAGGTCAAATATTGCAGCTGGCGCAAAGACCTCGTCTTCTTGTATTTCATCGAGGGCGTGGAGGAGGATTTCACGGAGGTCTGGGCGTTGACGAAGAAGTTCTTCGAACAGGCTGAGGGCCCCGCGCAGACCCGCGCGGCCGCGAGCAACCAGGAGAGCGACGCCGCGACGATCGATATCTTTGACACCGCGCGCCAGCAGGGCGAGGCGGAGGATGAGGCGGCGCTGAAGCACGAGGAGGAGCGCCAGGCAACGGAGCAGGCGGCGCAGAGGCGTGAGGCAGAGGAGCAGGCGGCGCGGGAGGCGTCCAAGCGAACTGGCGCTGAGGACGCTAGCTCTGGCCCCCGCTCGAAGCGTGTGAAGAAGAGCGACGGCGCGGCAGGAGGTGCCC
>CAUYUJ010020585.1:92839-154122 GCA_963575745.1 Prorocentrum cordatum | reverse complement strand
GCGCGCGGGCCGCCGCCGCCGCCGCCGCCGCCGCCGCCGCAACCACCGCCGCCACTGCCACCGCCACCACCACCACCGCCACCGTATCCCTTCTACGCACCCACCGCGTGTCAACGTTAGATTTGCTATTGGTTAGCGCGAGGCGAACTCTGGGCCCACCAGAGGAACGCCACGCGCCCGCAGTCCGCCTCGCGCACGATGCTTTAAGGCCTACATGGGCACGCAAGTGCTGGGCGCACCCTACGAGTACTCACGTGCCATCGCGCGCGCATCAACACATTATACATACATGCGTGCTGACCCGAGCCCTGCCTCAGGCCAGCCATAGTTTTTTCCAGTCCGACCCTGCGCCCAGGGTGGATATGCCTCGGGCGTGCCCTGGAGTCATGCGATCTGCCCCGAGGGTGACCGACTTGGGCCTGGGCATTTACAATCGCGCAGCTTGTGCGCCGCAGCTGGCGATCCTCTCAGCCCGCGCAGGCCCGCCCACAAGGGGCGCGCGGCCTGCCTGGGCTTTCCCCAGGCTCACCTAGACCCAGACACACACTGTTCGCGCCCTTGCGTGGGCGTGCCCCAGGTCACCCCTGGGCCCGCCCGCGAGCATGTGTAGGCTTCCCCGCAGCGTCGCGTCCTTCTGGGTGCTCTTCGGGCACACCTTGGGCCTGGATGAGGCCCGTGTCTTGCCCTCAACGTTCATTCAGCGTGGGCCCGCCCCATGCCTTTTCAAGGCAAGTCCGCTAGTCTGGCTTTGGGGGCTGCCTTAGGCTGGCACTGAGCTTTGCCAATGCTCCCGCCAGGCCAGCCGTCGGCAGGCTGATGACTGACTCTGGCTCATTCCCCACCCTGCGGATGCGTTGGGGTCTGTTTCATGTTGCATAAGTACCCAGGCCTCGTGTTTTCCTGCGGCATTACAAACGTTCCGCCAACTTCTGAACTTTCCCAGACTAGCGTAAGATGTGCTTCATTATGTTATATGTTGGTGGGCTTCCTGGGGCCTAGGGTAGGGCCTACTTTAGACGTGCTACTCTGATTGGGGGAAATTGGATTTCGGCGCTTTTCAGATGAATGTGTGCCGACTCGCTTTTGCAATTGCACGCCATCCCAGACTTTCTGCACCCGCGGCGCAGGCGTTCTGATGGTTCTATAGTTCAGACCCCCATCGGAAGCCAAGCCTCCGCGCACTTCGAACACATGGGCACGCGGGCCCTACGCAGCCCCAGGACCGCTTCAAAACTATCCAACCCGACCGCTTCAAAACAATAATTGACCAAGAATTCCGACGAGTTGCGCGACGCGCGCCCCTTATGCTTCGTCGGCGGTTTTCGCGCCCTCGCCCGCTCCATCAAGACGGGCGGCGAGGACTTCTCGACATCTCAGGATTGCCCCGATATTCATCCGAAGCTGCGCCAAGGCGCTTGACCGCCCAGCGGGCCCCCCAGATGGCCCAAGAAAGCCGCTCAAGAGCCCTGGAGAGCGCTGGGGCGGTTCCAAGACCGATGCCCAGATACGCCCGCTCAAGCAGCCTTCCAGTGCGCTGGGTGGCCAGACGGCGCCATGGCGCCAGACGGCTCAAAAACAGCCCTGGCGCGGCCCAAAAGAGCTCCAAAGGTTCCTTTGAAGGCCCGCCGAAGGCCCCTCCGCAACATTTCCCCGGCGGCGCCCGCGCCGGCATGGGGGCGGCCCCCGCGCCGCAGCTCCCGCCCGCTGAAATGCCGCCCGGCCTCTTCGCGCCCCGCCGGGGCTCTGGGGGTCTTCCAGGACCTCGCGCCGCCTCCAACGCCGATGAGAAACCTCGCCACCCATCCCCGCCTCTCCGAGCTGGCGCGGGGCCGCGCGGGGCGCCCTCTTTTTGCGGGCGATTTCCGCCGGGCTTTCACCGCGAAGGAGAATCGCCGTTTAAACCCGTTCGCGCGCGACCCCCTCGCCGATGGCGCAAAGACGACGGGGGGGGAACGTGTCTGAGCAAGCGCGCCCGCGAAGGTGCCGAACAACTGTCGGGCAAAAACCGACCCGCTTACAACCCGAGCCGATTGTGATGCATTTTCGCCCCCCGTTCCCGAGTGCGCCCGAGGGGCCGGAGGAGCTCCCGCTGCGGCCCAAAATGTTCGACGCCCTTCCAAGCCCTCCGCCGCCTCCAGAACCGTTCCCCGAGCGTTTGGAGACGGCTCCAACGGTCCGGCCCCCCCCGGCAATTTCCGGAAAGCCCCCGAGCCAAGCCTCCCGTGCACCTTCAAAGCCCTGCAAGGCATTCGACATTTCCTCCTGACCTCTGAGTGATCCTTCCCAGCCCCCCCCGCTCTTCCCAACCATCCGGAACGCCTTCCCGGGCCGCCTCCGTCCTCGAGCGCCTTCCGAGCCCCTCCCGGGCCGTCCCCAGTCCCCAGGTTTTTCAGAAACCACCAAGGCCAATTCCCGCGCCCCCGAACCTTCCGAAAAGTGCGGCGTTTCTTTTCAGCACTGCCGGCCCCTGACTTGTCCCGCGCGGGCGGCGGGGTGCGCGGCGGTTGCCGCGCTGCGCGCCCTTTCGAGGCGCGGCGGCCTGCAGCCCTGAGGGGCGAGCCTCGGCGGGCCTTTTTCGTCCCAGCTACCGTCGTGCAGTTTTGGGCAGGGCCGAGCAGGCGGGGGGCGCTTCCCCGCGCTCCCCGCGCGGGCCTCAGCCTTAGCGTTGCTGCGGGGCGGCGTGCGCAGGCGGGCCCAGTTCGCAGTATTTGGCAGCTGGCGGCTGGTCCCCCAGCCGTGACCTGCCGCTTGGCTTGCGTATTTCTCTTGCTGTCCTTGAAGACGCACGCGCGCGGGGCCGACCCGGCGGCGTCCTGGGCCGGCGCCGCGACATTGGTTTTGGCGAGCCCAAACCAGGCTGGAATCACAATCGAATAAGAGTTCCCAGCCAAGGCCGGTGTAGAATCATGCTTGCAGTCGCACCTAAATCAGAGTTGGTGCTGAGGACCAGACTTGAATCATAGTTCCAGCGCAGACATAGTTAATCATACCTTCATCGGAGTTTTGGGCCAAAACAGAGAAACAGCGTTTGCGTTGCAAATACGAAGTAAAAACTTAAACCCGGCGACTCCTGGAGCACAGGTCCAGGATGCGCTGGTTGGTAGAAGTTGCCAGTGAGAGAAACCAACGAACAAACAACGCGCAGAAGGGGGCGGGGAAACCAAACATGCCCCCCGTTTTCCTCTTCCTCCTTCCTGGCCCCCCTTCTTCTCCCCCACGGGGGGGTGTCGGGGGGGGGGGGGGGGGGGGGGGGGGTCGGGGAGCTGGAAGAAAGAGGAAGGGGGGGGAGAGGAGGGGGAGGAGGAGGAGGAGGCCGAGGAGGAGGAGGAGGAGGAAGAGGAGGAAGCGGAGGAGGAGGGGGAGGAGGTGGACGATGTTGCCTTCTTTTTCCTATTTTTGTTTCGTCTCCTTCCTGCTCGGGGAGACCCATCAAGTTCGCTAAACTCGGGTCGAGAGCACTCGCGAAGGCAAGAGGCTCGCGTAGGGTCCGAACTGGCCGACGCGCAGGCCACCTGGCCATGCGATTTGTGGGGCCGGCCGCCTTGCCCGCCATGACACGTGGCATTCGAGTGCATGGTGTCCTGCCGCAGGTCGCTCTTAAGATGAGGACGGTGCTCAGGCAGTCCTGGTTACTCCTGGGCGGGTCACATTGGCGTGGCTCACCTCTTGCCGGCAGTCCACGATGTATTCCGACCCGCAGGTGCTTGCATGGGCGGCGCCCATTCGCCAGTGGGCCCTACTCTACAGCGATGGTGCTGCCATTTTTGGGTGCTTGCAGCCCCAAGCCATGGGCCCACGTGTCGGGCCCTGCGGGGGCCAGCCTCCTCGCCCTTAGAGACTTCGATTTGCCCACCTCCGCGGGGCGCCTCATCGGGGCTGGCCTTGGTGGCGCTTTCGACCTCGCCAAGGATGCCCCCATCCATGGTCCTGATCTGTGCGAGGGGAGCCTCCATTCGGCGTCTGTGGGGCAAGTGGGCCATGAGGCCTCCGGGCTCAGCTGAGCCTACGAAGCCTAGAGAGCCTCAAATGTAGTGGTTGGAGCCCACCCCACGACTTCTAGCTCATGGAAGGCCCCCACCTGGCCGCGAAGGGCCTGTAGGAGATGATGCTCATTTTGAATTTCCTGATGGGCTTTCGCCTGGCCCCAGGGGGCAGCGCAGTAGGAGTTGGAAACCCGATCAGAAAGAGACTGGCACTCTCCGCGCCGTCGTTGCTTGAGGAATGTGCCCCCCCCCCCCCCCCCCCTGCGCGCCTCAGGCAGCTCGGATACTGCGCCTAGGCGCGTGGTCTTTCGTGCGGCAGCGACTTCTGCGACAGCCGCCAGCTGTTCTGCGAGCGCCCGCGCCTGGGGCAAACGAGAGTCCAGCGCTTCCACGGAATTGATCTCAGAGGGTTTCCTGCCAAGGAGAGAGGGACTTGGCTATGTGGCCGGGGGCTTGTAGGCAGGTCTTGCTTCCCGCCTGTGCCTCGACGTTCTCGTTCCTCAGCTTGGCGCATTCTGCGCGGCGATCCCCGGGGCATCACGGGGCGCGTGCTCGCAGGTGGCGCGTGCAGAAAGATATCGACGTACTCCGAAAGTGCGAAGGCAGGGCGGGGATTCGCTCAACTGACCACGCATGTCGTTGGCGCTGTTGCATTCGGGCCCCTTTTTGGCCCTGCCCAATCTTCACCAAGGGCTGACATGCATGCCTTCTTGCAAGTAATTAAGTGTATATATGCCACGTAACACAATTGTTATTGCTTGAAAGGGCTTCCTAGATGGTTCCGCCGTGGGACGTAAGTGGTGCGCTGCCCCCCGTAGGAACAATCTTGATCTCTTGGGGGCCATCTGCAGGAAAGACGATGACCTCGGAGGCTTTAGGACTAACGTGTTTGTTGAGCTGTGCAAGGGCCACCAGAAGGGGCCTGGAGAGCTTGCCCGTGGAAACAGGTGGGCCGACCTTGCGACCGCCCGCAGGCGCGATCTCCACGCGGCCAGCAAGGGGGCTTGTAAAGCCATGGCAGTTGCTCATGGTAGTCTCCTCATTTGTCGTCAGCGGATGGTGCAGGCCTTTCTTTCTCTTGGGGGGGCGGGGCGGACTAGCGCCATTCCCAGGGCTAAGCGCCGAGCTCGGCCCGACCCCAGGCGGGGGGGCAGTCGTGTGCCTGCTCCTCATCTGAAGCACGCTATGTGCCTCGTTCTTCGCGGGGCTATGTTGCGCTGCAAGTGTTGTAAAATCGGAGCCAAGACCACCGCCCAGGCGGACGAACTTCCCCTTTGCTCCTGCCCTGCTCGCATTAGGGCGTCGGGGGGTATGCCTGCGATCGAGCCTGTGCAGCCTCCTTTGTTGCCGGGGGTTGGCCCCGCTCCGTGGGCCCCGCGTGCCAACTCCCGCGGCGGCCCTCTCGGGTCATCTGGGAGCGCTGGCTCCTCGGCTCGTGAGGGGCCACCGCCCGCGGATGCGCCTGCTCGGGGCGGTTTGGGAGACGGCAGTGGGTCGGGTGGTGCCGTGGCGGAGGCCGCCCGAGTTGTGCGTGGCACCGTTGGCCTCCGTGCGGCTCCTCCCTCCCCTCTCGGCGTTTCGGATCTTCGTCGTGCGACTCGTCTTCGGCGCTCGGGGGGCCTTGGGTCGCCGGGCTCCGAGGGCGGTGGTCGTCGCGTTCGGCCGAGGGTTTTGTTTTACCCCGTTCAGCTTGTAAGGTCTCCTGACCAGATGCTCCTCGAGCGCGCCACTTCAGCCATCGCGATACCTGATCGCGACGGCCTTGTTTTAAGGCCCGACAATCGTAGAAGGGTGGGCAGCAAAGGCGGGGATTCCAGGCCCGCCCGTGGCGCCTGCACGGTGCCAGCCTGTGCCTCCCCGTCCCGCGGGCCCGCCCTCTCCGAGGCTGCCAGGGGCCATCGGCTCTGGGTGGCCCCGTCCCACGTCGTGTTGCGCGTTTCCAGCGGTTTCTTTACTACTGGCACGGCTGGGCACCTGCTCGTAGATTGCCCCTCTGGCACCCTAGGCCACCGTCTCTCTGAGCGTGCCCAGAGAAACCGTCGCCAGTTTCTGGCTGGGGCCCATCCCGCGGATGGGGGGAGGGCGGATTCTCGCAGAAATCGGACCCTTCGGCCCCGTTTGGGCCTGGACCCTGGGGCCCATTGGGTCAGGCTCTTGCAGAGCCACAGCTCTGGGGATAGAGTGAGGGGTGGCGCAGGAGGTGCGCATCTTCGCTAATCGCACCTCGCCTGCTTCCTCTCGTTCCCGTTCCCTTTTCTGCTCGCACCACGCCCCGCGATCCTCTGGTGGGGGCGGGGCGGTAGACAGGCGTCGGGCGGTCACGTGTGACTGCCCTCTCCTTCGCGCGCGCTTGGCGCCCTCTTGGAGCGCGGCGTCCGCCAGCTAGTGCCGCATCCTCCTCCTCCTCCTCCTTCTCCTCCTCCTCTTCGTTTTGCCTGTCCTCCTCCTCCTCCTCCTCCTCCTCTTCCTCCTCTTCCTCTTCCTCCTCCTCCTCATCCCCTGCTCCTCCTCTTACTCCTCCTTTTCTCTATTTTCTCTCCCCCTCCCCCTCGCCCTTCTGCTCCTTCCTGCTCTTCTTGCATCCCCTCCTCCTCCTCCTCCTCCTCGTCCTCCTCGTCCTGCTCCTCCTCCTCCTCCTCCTCCTCCTCCTCCTCCTCCTCCTCCTCCTCCTCCTCCTCCTCCTCCTCCTCCCCCTCCTCCCCCTCCTCGTCCTCCTGCTTCCACTCCGTTCGCCCTGCTCCCCCCCTCGCCCCTCGCCCCCTCATCCTCCCTCCCTGCCAGCTGCCGCCGAGGAGGGGTCTCCCACCCCCCGCCCTCGCCGCGCAGGGCCCCGCGGCCACATGTCGCCAGAGTGCCGTGGGGCCGCCCTGGGCCGCCCGCCGCCCACCCACCCCCTTCGCGCGCGCGGCGAAGGGTAGGATGGCCCAGGTGGAGGGGGGGGGGCTCGTGGCGGGCCTCGGGTGGCCCTGCGATCCTGGCGCCGTGTTTTTTTCACACCTGGCGCGTCCAGCCGCTTTCGGGCCCCAGGACCCTCAGATATCGATCCCGCTCGAAGGATGATGCAGGCAGGTGGCACGAGGTGTCTAGGGCCCAAGTCGTTTTGGATTGATGTTTTTTGGTGATCCCAAACGGGCGTTGCATGGTTTGCACCGGGGCGGGCCTCGGGTGGGGCTCTTGGGGGCCTATTGTGGCGCCGTGTGGGCCCCGCGGCCCCATGGAGGCCTCTTGGCACACCTTGGGGATCGTCTGGCGGTCTTCACAGCCTCTTCAGGTTTTTCCCAACCATCCTGTGGTGTTGGGTCCTCGTTTTGAAGAGACGGTGCCCCGCGTCTCTCCTCCTCTCCTCCTCCTCCTCCCCCTCCTCCTCCTCCTCCTCCTCTCCTCCTCCTCCTCCTCCTCCTCCTCCTCTCATCATCAGCATCATCATCATCGTCATCGTCACCGTCATCATCAGCATCATCATCATCATCATCATCATCATCATCATCGTTCTTATCACCATCGTCGTCATCATCATCGCCGTCTCCATCATGGCCACACGTTTCGTGGACCCATAGTGAGCTCCACCGAAGGCCCCAGTGGCAAGGTCCGCATGCGGTTCCACCTCCATTTCGGCGCACCCCTCACACGTTCCGTGGCCCCATAGGGAGCTCCACCGAAGGCCCAAGTGTCAGGGTCCGCATGCGGTTCCACCTCCATTTCGGCGCACCCCTCACACGTTTCGTGGCCCCATAGGGAGCTCCACCGAAGGCCCCAGTGTCAGGGTCCGCATGCGGTTCCACCTCCATTTCGGCGCACCCCTCACACGTTTCGTGGCCCCATAGGGAGCTCCACCGAAGGCCCAAGTGTCAGGGTCCGCATGCGGTTCCACCTCCATTTCGGCGCACCCCTCACACGTTTCGTGGCCCCATAGGGAGCTCCACCGAAGGCCCAAGTGTCAGGGTCCGCATGCGGTTCCACCTCCATTTCGGCGCACCCCTCACACGTTTCGTGGCCCCATAGGGAGCTCCACCGAAGGCCCAAGTGTCAGGGTCCGCATGCGGTTCCACCTCCATTTCGGCGCACCCCTCACACGTTTCGTGGCCCCATAGGGAGCTCCACCGAAGGCCCAAGTGTCAGGGTCCGCATGCGGTTCCACCTCCATTTCGGCGCACCCCTCACACGTTTCGTGGCCCCATAGGGAGCTCCACCGAAGGCCCAAGTGTCAGGGTCCGCATGCGGTTCCACCTCCATTTCGGCGCACCCCTCACACGTTTCGTGGGGAGCTCCACCGGGAGCTCCATGCCTCCATTTCGGCGCAGGCACGTTTGTGTTCCCCCATAGGGAGCTCCGCCTAAGGCCTAAGTGGCAGGGTCCGCATGCAGTTCCACTTCCATTTCGGCGCACCCCTCACACGTTTCGTGGCGTCATAGGGAGCCCCGCCTAAGGCCCAAGTGGCACGGTCCGCATGCAGTTCCACCTCCATTTCGGCACACCCCTCACACGTTTCGTGGCCCCATAGAGAGCTCCGCCTAAGGCCCAAGTGGCAGGGTCCGCATGCGGTTCCACCTCCATTTCGGCGCACCCCTCACACGTTTCGCGGCCCCATAGGGAGCTCCACCGAGGGCGCCAATGGCAGGGTCCGCATGCAGTTCCACCTCCATTTCGGCGCACCCCTCACACGTTTCGCGGCCCCACAGGGTGCTCCACCGAAGGCCCCAGTGGCAGGGTCCGCATGCAGTTCCACCTCCATTTGGCGCACCTCTCACACGCTTCGTGGCCCCATCGGGTGTTCCACCAACGACGATACTTACAACGGCGGCATTCGGAATTGCGTATGGTTGGGCCCTTCGCCAGGATAATTGGTGTCTCGTGGGGCCTCTCGAGGACTGCTTTAGAGTCGCCTGGGAGGGGGTGCGATGCACCTCATGGTGGGCGGTCCTGGGAGGTGGAGGGGGGGCCTGGGAGGGGAGTCTGGGAGGGGCCTGGGACGTGCGGCCTGGGAGCGGGGCCTGGGAGGGTGTGAGAAGAATATGGCCACCCTACCAGACAGCCCTTAGCATTCCATCACGCCTCAACGTACCAGGGGGCACGGAGGAGGAGGAGGAGGAGGAGGAGGAGGAGGAGGAGGAGGAGGGGGAGGAGGAGGAGGAGCAGGAGGAGGAGCCTTCTTGGTTCGTCTTGGGGTCGTCTTGAAGGCCTCCTGGAGCCTTCTTGGCCCGTCTTGGAGTCCTCTTGGGCCAGAGAAAGTCATGCAACAAGCCTAGAGGGCACGCGGGAAGCCCCAAGAGATTTGAGAATTCGGGGTCTGGGCCCCTAAGAAACTCCTCAGGACCGAATTGAGGCTCAGAGGATGAGGCAAAGGACCTGAGGACACGCCCACTCCGTGCCCAGAGGCACGGTGGCGGATTTTCAACGACGTTGCCAGCCAGAGGATTGTATTGCCTGACTTGCGCGCTTATGACCAGCAGCCCATTGATGCGGCGACAAGCTGGCCACTACCATGTCAGGGGCTTCCATTTCGCAGTGCGATGCAGCCCCACCAGCCATACATGCAGCAGGAGATGCATGATGACCGCGGGGGAAGCCTGTACCACAGGCTCTGGGCGGTACGCAGGGTGACAGGCCGCTGGCCACTGCCATTCCTGGGTGGGGAGAACGCGCCGCTGGTCCTGCCCTTCTGCGGTGCATGTGCTAGCGCTGAGGTGGACGTCTCCGACGCGCTGCTCGCGTGCGGGCGGGCCTCGGAGTCGTGACTCGAGCTGTGGACATCCATCGGCGCTGGGGCCCATACGTCGAGGCAGGTGGCACTGCTGACCCTCTTGGCTGGGCGCTGTTGCGCTGTGCTGGGCGGCGCTCAGCACCCGAGAGCGGCCAGAGAGTGCAAGAAGTTGGCCTGTGCCTTTGCGGCGTGGCTCTCCCGCGCCCCCCTGGCCGGTACGCGCGCGAGCGCTACAGATGAGAACTGGGGAAACCCGGACAACGAGGAGGATGCGGAGCGAAAAAGAAGAGAAGGAGGAGGGGGCGGAGGATGAGGATGAGGATGAGGATGAGGCGGAGGAGGAGGAGGAGGAGAAAGGGAGGAGAAGGAGGAGGAAGGTGATATGAGGGTGAGGAGGATGAAGGAGAAGGTATAGAAAGAGTAATACTGACATTACGAACAACGTAGTATTACGAATTAGGAGAGCTCCAGATGATAACGCTAAGCGAAGTCGTGCGATTAATATTGACAGTAATCATATTGACAGTAATGACAATACCAGTTATGCTCACACGGTTCATCATACGAACGGGAACATAGTGCGGAGGGTAAAGCTACGTATAATCAGACTGTTCGGCATACTACGAGTAGTACTAGTAAGATGAATACGAAACATGCTACTATGGAGAAGGAGAGGAAAACACAGAGGAAGAGGAGGAGAAGGTGGATGAGAATTTGGAAGAGGAAAAGGGGGATTAAGTGGAAGAGGAGGACGAAGAAAAGCAGGAAGAGAAGGAGGAGGCGGAAGAGGAGCAGGAGGAAGAGGAGGTTGTGGTGGTGGTGGTGGAGAAGGAGGAGGTGGTGGTGGTGGTGGTGGACAAGAGGAGCAAGGAGGAGGAGGAGCAAGAGGAGGACCAGTGTATAACCAAGCCTCACCAACGAATTTTGAATCTACCCTCTCCGTCTCCATTGGGGGAATTGCCCCAGTGGGAGACAGCCGTTTGAAGATCTTGACGCGTGCTAAAACACATTCTCGGAATTTCAGCGCCACGAATCAACCTGACTGTTGCGTCTTGACGGTCCTGAATCGCGCAAGAACGCCATTCCTGGGGCTTCAGCACCGCGAATCAACGTAATCGTTTCGCCCGGACATACCCGAATCGCTCGAAAACCCCTTTTCCGGTACGTTAGCCATGAGAATCGTCGACATGTTTGCGCATGTTTGCAATTACGTAATGTGCGCGGCGCTAAGGCGAGAACCACATTTTGAGAAGGAGTTGCCCTCAATCCGTGAAGCTCTCGTAGTTTTCAATACGAATGCTCGCGGCGCTGAGGCGAGAACCACATTTTGAAATCCGCCCGCTTTGAGTCAGTGCAGCTCTTGCAACTTTTTAAGCCGAACGTGCGCGGCGCTCAGGCGAGAACAACATTTTGAAAACGGCTGGTACAAACCCGCGAAGCTCTTGCAGGTTTCTGAGACGAATGCGCACAGCGCTGAGATGAGAGCCGCATTTTGGAAGCGACCCGCCCTCCATCTATGAAACGGATGCAATTTCCGAGCTTCAGGATCATACATGGTAGTAGGGAAGTCTCAGGCGAAACGCACGGCCCACCCTTCCGGGTGGACTCGGGTTCAAACAGGGAGGCGTTATTTATAAGGATAAGAATGGACGAGGAGAAGGAGGAGGAGGAGGAGGAGGAGGAGGAGGATGAGGAGAAAGAGAAAGAGGAGGCGGAGGAGGAGGAGGAGGAGGAGGAGAAGGAGCTCCTCTCCTTTCCCTGCCTTTCGCCGCCCCTCGCTGCCCCCCCTCCCGGCCTCTCTCCAGCCCTGCCTCCCTCAACTTCGTTCCCCCCTCCCTTCTCGACCTTCGCCAGCCTCCAGCAACCGCAGGACTGCCCCGGGGAGGGGGCGGGGGTCGGTTCTCTCTTGCACTCCCCCTCTCCGCAACCTCCGCTGTCACTCGTTTTGCAATCTCCTGTCTTCTCCCTCCCTCCTCGCCCCGCCCTGCGTCCCTCCCCGAGAGCCGCCCCCAGGCGGTGTGGACTGGCACGCCGCCGCCTTTACCAAGGCGCGCTCATCACCGCGCTCGGCGCCGCGCGCGCGCGGGCGGAGGGCGAGGAGGAGGGCGAGGATTGGGATCGGAGGGCAGGGAGATGGCGGAGGAGAGGAGGGGGAGGCGTAGGAGGAGGGGGGGGATGCCGGAGGAAAGAGGGAGGGAGAGCGGGATGGAGAGGGGGGGAGGGGATGCATGGTGGTTGTGGCGATGATGAGATTGCTGCTGATGATGATGATGACAGTGGTGATGGTGGCGATGGTGATGATGACGTTGAGGATGATGGTGATGATGCTGATGGTGACGACAATGATGAGGATGATGAGGATGATGAGGATGATGGTGATGATGAGGAGGAGGAGAAGGAATATCAGGATGGTGACGCAACTGATGGTGGTGATCATGGTGCTGCTGATGATGCTTATGAGGGTGATGATGGTGATGATGATGATGCTGTTGCTGTTGTTGGTTTTGTTAGTGCTTTTATTGTTGTTGGTGGTGGTGACTAGCGTTGTTGTTATTATTTTTGCTGCGTCTGTTGTTGATGTTGTTGTTGTTGTTGTTGTTGTTGTTGTCGTTGTTCATGTTGTTGTTACTAGCGACGCTTGCTGGCGCCGGTATAACGGAGCAATCGAACTCGATTACTCCGTGTATCCGGTACACGGAGTCACCGAGTGCGAACACTCTGTGTATCGGATACACGGAGTAATCGAGTGCGATTACTCCGTGTATCTAATATGCAGGTTCCCGTAGTAATCTAATTCGAATCTGCTTCGGGTACACGGAGTAATCGAGTGCGATTACTCCGTGCATTCAAGATGCACGTTCCAATAGGAATCTAATTAGAATCTGCCAGGGATACACGGAGTAACCGAGTGCGATTTCTCCGTGTATCCAATATGCAGGTTCAAATAGGAATTCAATTCGAATCTGCTTCGGATACACGGATTAACCGAGCGCGATTACTCCGTGTATCCAATATACAGGTTCCAATTAAGAATCCAATTCGAATTTGCCTCGGATACACGGAGGAATCGAGTGCGATTATTCCGTGTATCCAATATGTGGGTTCCGATAGGAATCCAATTGGAATCTGCCTTGGATACACGGAGTAATCGAGTGCGATTACTCCGTGTATCCAGCACGCAGGTTCCAATAGGGAATCGGGCCGGACCCGGCTGCGGAATCGGCCCGGGAGGCCTCGCATTTCCAAAGAAAGAATGTATTGAAATGGCTTTTGTTCGGCGCCGCCGCGGATCTCGATTTTCCAGCGCCGGCCGGCGCTATCCAATTTAGAATCTGCTTCGGATACACGGAGTAATCGAGTGCGATTACTCCGTACATCGAAAATGCAGGTTCCAATACGAATCTAATTAGAATCTGCCTCGGATACACGGAGTCATCGAGTGCGATTACTCCGTGTATCCAATGTGCATGTTCTAATAGGCATCCAAGTAGAATCTGCCTCGGATACACGGAGTAATCGAGTGCGACTACTCCCTGTATCCGATACACAGAGTAATCGAGTGCGAGTACTCCGTTGACCAATATGCATATTCCAATAGGAATCCAATTCGAATTTGCTTCGGATACATGGAGTAATCGGGTGCGATTATTCCGTGTATCCAATGTGCATGTTGCCTCGGATACACGGAGTAATCGAGTGCGATTACTCTGTGTATCCAATATGCAGGTTCCAATCGGAATGAAATTCGAATCTGCTTCGGATACACGGAGTAATCGAGTGCGATTACTCCGTGTATCCAATGTGCATGTTCTGATAGGAATCCAAGTAGAATCTGCTTCGGATACACGGAGTATTCGAGTGCGATTGCTCACTGTATCCAAAATGCAGGGTCCAATAGGAATCGAGTTCGAATCTGCCTCGGATACACGGAGTAATCGAGTGCGATTACTCTGTATCCAATATGCACGTCCCAATAGAAATCCAATTAGAATATGCCTCGGATACACAGAGTAATCGAGTGCGATTGCTCCGTGTATCCAGCATGCAGTTTGAATCTGCCTCGGACACACGGACGGAGCAAACGAGTGCGATTATTCCGTGTATCCAATGTGCAGGTTCCCGTCGTAATCTAATTAGAACCTGCCTCGGATACACGGAGTAATCGAGTGCGATTACTCCGTGTATCCAATATGCAGGTTCCAATAGGCATCCAATTCGAATCTGCCACGTATACACGGACTAATCGAGTGCGATTACTCCGTGTATCCAATATGCAGGTTCCAATAGGAATCCAGTTATAATCTGCCTCGGATACACGGAGCCAGCGAGTGCGATTACGCCGTGTTTCCAAAATGCAGGTTCCAATAGGAATCAATTTCGAATCTGCCTCGGACACATGGACGGAGCAAACGAGTGCGATTATTCCGTGTATCCAATGTGCAGGTTCCCGTAGTAATCTAAGTAGACCCTGCCTCGGATACACGGAGGAATCGAGTGCGATTACTCCGTGTATCCAATATGCAGGTTCCAATAGGAATCCAATTCGAATCTGCCTCGGATACACGGAGTAATCGAGTGCGATTACTCCGTGTATCCAATGTGCATGTTCTGATAGGGGTCCAAGTCGAATCTGCTTCGGGTGCACGGAGTATTCGAGTGCGATTGCTCAGTGTATCCAAAATGCAGGGCCAAATAAGAATCGAATTCGAATCTGCCTCGGATACACGGAGTAGTCGAGTGCGATTACTCCGTATCCAATATGCAGGCCCCAATAAACATCCAATTAGAATATGCCTCGGATACACAGAGTAATCGAGTGCGATTGCTCCGTGTATCCAATATGCAGGTTCCAATCGGAATCCAATTTGAATCTGCCCCGGATACACGGAGTAATCGAGTGCGTTTACTCCGTGTATCCAGTATGCAGGTTCCGATAGGAATCCAAGTATAATCTGCATCGGATACACGGGGTAATCGAGTGCGATTAATGTGTGTATCCAATATACAGTTCCCCATAAGAATCCAATTCGAACCTGCTTCGGGTAAACTGAGTAATCGAGTGTGATTACTCCGTTTATCCAGTATGCAGGTTCCGATAGGAAACCAAGTATAATCAGCAGCGGATACACGGAGTAACCGAGAGCGATTACTCCGTGTATCAAATATGCATGTTCCAGTAGGAATCCAATTCGAATCTGCTTCGGATACACGGAGTAATCGAGTGCGATTACTCTGTGTATCCAATTTGCAGGTTCCAATAGGAATCCAATTCGAATCTGCCTCGGGTACACGGAGAAATCGGGTGCGATTGCTCAGTGTATCCAGCATTCAGGTTCCACTCGGAATCCATTTCGAATCTGCCTCGGGTACACGGAGTAATGGAGTGCGATTACTCCGTGTATCCAATATGCAGTTTCCCAAAGGAATCCAATTAGAAACTGCTTCGGATACACGGAGTAATCGAGTACGATTGTGCCTTGTATCCAATATGCAGGTTCCAATAGGAGTCCAATTAATATCTGCTTCGGATACACGGAGTAATCGAGTGCGATACCTCCGTGTATCCACTATGCAGGTCCCAATAGGAATCGAATTCGAATCAGCCTCGGATACACGGAGTAATCGAGGTCGATTACTCCGTGTATGCCGGCGCCAGGAGGCGTCGCCGATTTGTTGTTGTTGTTGTTGTTCATGATGTTGTTGTTGTTGCTGTTGTTGTTGTTGAACATTATTTATTCTAAAGAATAATTATTGTTGGGACCCCTGGTGCGCGACCCCCTCGCCGCGCCTAGGCCGCAGCTACATTTTCATCATTTTCGTGAGGAAGCCTCAGGTAATACGATGTCATCAAGATCCGGTTGTTTTGTTCCCCCCCGCTGTCCCTTGCAAAAAACACTATAAAATGAAATTTCTTGTTCTAAAATAACCAAACTTCAAGAATCCCTTGCAAAAAATAAGGTAAAGTGGACATTCGCGCGCGCAAGACGAAATCCTTCCAAAACCTTAGTGTTCGTAGCGATTTCAACATAAAAACATCAAAAAACCAATTTTTTTTTTTTTTTAAAAAAGTGTCACAATTTCATCCCGCGCGCTCTTGCGGATTTGCAGGAAACCCAACTTTTTTAAACATTTCTGTCAAACGGGCTTTTGCGATCAACTTCTTCACGTGCTTCGAACTTCTCCAACAACGGTTGCGCACCTGCCAGGGCCATCATCCCTGTCAAATAATACCATGCGGGACACATTCGTTTTTTCTTTCCGTGCGCACGCCGAAATCTTCAAAAACCATTGGGTTTCGTAGGAATTTTAGCACCGCGCAACATAAAATCATTTTTCGCACCGTAGGCCCTTCAAATCGTCGTCGTCGTATACTAAGCTAGTTTCCACAAGATGTTACCACAAGAAGTCATTGAAACCATGCGCCAGTGTAGTAGCCACGGTCGTCCGCATGCCACGAAGTGAAGTGTCCGAACGTCATAGGGCGGGAAGCTGGGTGTGGGTGGTGGCGAAGAGTCGTTTGGAAATGTGGTAGAGCTTGAACCGGCCCCCCCACAAAGTGGGGGTATTGGCGGGCGTCGTATGAAAACCCTGGCACTGGTGAGAACACTGAGCGTTCGGGTAAAATGATTGTTGTTGTTGTTGTTGTTGTTCGGTTGTTGTCGTTTCGGTGTTGTTGTTCTTGTTGTTGAACTCTCGCTTCTGTAGAATATTTTTTGTTGATCCCCCCTCACCGGTGCACACTATTTTTTCATAATCACAGTGTGCCCCTCGACGCTCGCACCCGGTTGTTTGACAGGGAAAGTCTTCCTGCTCAAACTGCGCCCCTGGCCTCCGGGACTACAACAACGGCTCCCGCCTGAAAAGTTCTCCAAATTTTCTTAGGACCCCCGCTCCTGAGACTTCATCACAATTTTCTCAGGATCGGTGCTCCCGCTTGTGACTTCCTCGCAATTTAGTCCGGGCCCCCGCTCCCATCTGAGACTTCCTTACAATTTACCCAAGGAGCGCGCTCCCGCTTGAGACCTTCTCGCAATTGAGTCAAGACTTCCTCGCAATTTACTCAAGACCTCCGCTCCCGCCAGAGAACCTTTCACATTCTATTCAGGAGCTGCGCTCTCGCACGTGACCTCCATGCAATTTATTTGACATCGCGCTTTCGACGCTCAGGAAACACGCTGCGTCAAAGTAGCCATTGCAAATTACTTAGTAATCGCGCTCTCGCCATATTCTGGCATCCCTCTTGAATGTCCCACCCGCCCGATCCGCCCATCAGGGAATCGCCCGCCCGTCGTGGGCTCCCGCCCGAGACTTCCTTCAGGAACGGCGCCTTCGTCTTGGGCTTCCTCGAACGTTCACGCTCTTACCTTCCTGCTCCTCCTCTCTCTCCCTCCTCTCTCCTCCCTCCTCTCCTCCCTTTTCTCTCCCCCCTCTCTTCCCTCATCCTTCTGCCTCTCTGCCCTATCCCCTCTCCCTCCTCACCCTCCTCCCTTTTCCTTTCCCTCGCCTGCCTCCTCCCTCCCTCCTCCTTTTTGTTTTTCTCTTTCTCTCTCTCTATATATCCCATCTCTGTCTCTCTTTCTCTACCTCTCTTATCTTTCTTTCTCTCTCTCTCTGCCTCTAATCAACCACCCCCCTCTTCGCTCCTGCTCTCCTGGCGTTTTTCCTCCTCCTTCGTCCCTCCCCCTCCCTTCCTCCCTCTCTCCCTTTTTCTCCCCCTCCTCTTTTTGCAGGGCCCACACCAATTCCAATGGCGGGCACATGTGCGCCTACGAAAGATTGTCCGCCCGTTCGGGTTTGCCCGCCTGTCTGAGCCCGCCGCTCCCCGCAAAGAAATATAATCCCCCCCCGCCCGCCCCCCGCCCCCATGTTTCTGCAGCCGCATACCGTGAGCTGGGGTTTGCGCGCCCAGACACGCCAGAGGCGCGACTGGCCAGTTTCACGTTGATTGCCCCGCCGTGCTCGGAAGCGACCGCGCCAGAGCTCCGCCGCCGAGCCCTGGCCACGTGCGAGGTGTACCTGACACACCGGTGGGCCCGGCACGCAGCCTCCAGCGGAGCACTCGCGTGCCGCATCGCGCTCAGGCTCAAAATCCGGGAGCTTGCAGGGGGATCGTAGTTTCTCATTTGTTTTTCCTTTTTTTTTTTTTTTTTTCTCTCTCTCTCTCTCTCCGCCTCCCCCTCCTCCCTCAAGCCGCCAGGACGCGGCGGGCGCGCGCGGTTGGTGTCGCCTGCTCCCTGTGGAATGCGTTGTGGGCTCTGGTGTTCAGGCTGTATTGTATCATTCGACTCCATCCGCCGCCTTCCTCCTCCCCCCTCCTCCCCCTCCCCTCCCTCCCTCCTTTCTTCCTGTCGTCGTCTGCTGCGTCGTCGGTCGCGTCCCGTCCCCTTCCCCTGCCCCGCGTGGAGCGCGGAAGGCGCGCGCTGAGCGCGGCTGCGTGTTCGATGGTCGAGGCTTGGCCTCCCTTCCCGCTCGGCTCGCCCCTCCTTCGCTCGTCGTCGTCGTCGTCGTCGTCGTCGTCGTCGTCGGCGTCGGCTGCTGCTGGCCCCCTCCCTCCCTCCCTCTCCCCCTTGCTCCCACCCTCCCCCTCCTCCATGGCGGTTGTGAGCTCGCCGGACTGCGGCGCCGCATCGGGGAGGAGGAAATGTCAAGTTCCCCCCCCCCGTTTCGCATGAATTCGTGTTTGATGGGAGTTCCGTGTTGGATGGATATGCGGGTTGCTTTGGGGCTCCCCAGCGTGCTCCAATATTCGTTGGATACGTCTACGGTGCGAATTCGCTTCCCTGCCCCCCCGTTTTAGCATGAATTCGGGTCTGATCCGACTTCAGTGTTGGATAGAGGTGCGTGCGGACATGTCGCTTCCATGCATGCTTTAAGGATCATTCGAAGCGCCTCAGGCGCGAATCCGTCGTGCTCGCCTGCCCCCGTCTTCCTCGCCTTCTCGCCCTCCCCCTCCTTCCGAATCATTGCGCCGATTTGTGGATCCCAGCGGGCAGGTCCATGGGCGGCTGTGGAGGTCCAAGCGCTCGACTAGTGCGTGCAGTCGCCCCCCTCCCCTCCTTTCCTCCGTCCTCCTCGGCCTTCTCGCCCTCCCCCACCTTCCGAATCGTTGTGCTTATTTGTGGATCCCAGCTGGCAGGTCCTTAGGCGGCTGTGGGGGCTCCAAGCGCTCGACTAGAGCGTTCAGACGCCCCCCTCCCTTCCTTTCCTCCGTCCTCCGCCTCCTCGCCTTCTCGCCCTCCCCCTCCCTCCGATCGCGCGTGCGCGAGGACTTGGTCGCGGACGCTCGGTCGCCTGCAGACGCGCGCGCACGCGCGCGCACGCGCGCGCGCCCGCTTACACAACCGCGCGCGCACGCACGCACGCACGCACGCACGCGGGCACGCACGCGCGCGCACACGCACACGCACGCGCGCGCGCACGCGCACGCAGACTCGAACACGCGCGCGCGCACATGCACGCGTAAACGCATGCGCAGACGCGCGCATGCGCGCGCGAATACGCATGCGCATGCGCACGCTTACTCACGCCCACCTAGCGCACGCACACACACACACGCGCATTCGAACGCGCACATTCACGCACACGCGCACGCACGCACCCACGCACGCGCATATACACACACACACGCACACGCACGCGCAGGCAGACGCGCGCGCACGCGCGCGCGCACGGACGCGCGCGCGAACGCGCGCGCGCACGCATGCACGCGCGCGCGCACATGCACGCGCGCACACGTGCGCGCACTCGTACATGCACGCGCACGCTCGCGCGCACGCGCGCAACATATACACGCGCATGCACGAGCACGCGCGCGCGCGCAAACGCACGCGAACGCACTGGTGCACGCGCGGGCGCACGCGCACGATCGCGCTAGCGCGCAGGCACGCGCGCATCCACGCCCACGCGCGCGCAGACACGCACGCACGCACGCACGCACGCACGCGCGCAATGCACGCGCGCACTCACATGCACGCTCGTCGCACACATATACACGCATGTTCATGTACACGTCCACGAACACGCGTGCGCACGCGCACGCGCACACGTGCACCCGCGCACAGACACGTGCACACGCACGCACGCACTCGCGCACGCGCACAGGCACGCGCGCACGCACGCACGCAGGGACACACATGCACGCACGCACGCACGCACGCGCACGCGCACACGCACACACGCGCACACACAGGCGAACTCACACGCGCGCCCATATGCGCGCGCACGCACGCACGCGCGCACGCGCGCGCGCACGCACGCGCGCACGCGCGTGCGCACGCATGCGCGCACGCACGCGCACGCGCGCGCACGCACTCACACGCGCGCGCACGCACGCACGCACGCGCGCACGCTAGCGCGCTCGCGCGCGCAAGCGCAGCGCGCGCGCACGCGCGCGCGCAAGCGCTCTCGCGCGCGCGCATGCACGCAACACACGCACGCGCGCGCGCGCGCGCAACCCACGGGCGCGCGCACGCACGCGCGCGCGCACGCACGCGCGCGCGCATGCACGCGGCGCGCACGCGCGCGCGCACGCGCGCATTCACGAACGCACGCGCGCACGCACGCGCGCGCGCGCGCGCCTGCGCACGCGCGCGCGCGCGCAGGCACACCCCCCAGCACACGCACAGACACACGCACACACAGGCACGCACGGGCACGCACGCACGCGCGCGAACGCACGCACGCACGCGCGCGCACGCACGCGCGCACATGCACGCGCACACGCACACACGCGCACACACACGCACACCGCGCACACACGCACACACCCACACGCACCCACACGCCCACGCGCGCACGCGCGCACGCACGCACGCTCGCGCGCACGCCCGCACGCACGCGCGCGCGCATGCCCGCGCGCGCCCGCGCGCGCATGCACGCGCGCGCGCATTGCGCGCGCGCGCACACGCACGCACCCACTCACACACGCGCGCGCCACACACCGCGCACGCACGCGCACGCGCATCGCACGCGCACACACGCGCACACACACACGCGTTCGCGCACGCACGCTCGCACGCGCGCGCACACGCGCGCGCGCACGCGCGCGCGCACGCGCGCGGCATGCGCGCGCGCTCGCACGCGCGCGCACACGCGCGCGCACGCACGCTCGCGCGCGCGCACGCACGCACGCGCGCACGCGCGCGCGCACGCGCGCGCACGCGCGCACACGCGCACACACACCGCGCGCGCGCGCACGCGCACACACGCGCGCACAAGTTCACACAAACACGCACATTCACACAAACACGCACGCACGCGCGCAGACACGTAGACGCGCACACGCACGCGCGCGCGCAAACACGCGCGTGCGCGCACGCGCGGCGCGCCGCACGCGCGCGCGCCCGCGCGCGCGCACGCGCGCGCGCGCAAACGCGCGCGTGCGCGCACACGCGCGCGCGCGCGCACGCGCGCGCGCCCATGCGCGCGCGCACGCGCGCGCACGCACGCACACAGTCATGCGCAGACACACAGACACATGCACACACCCACACGCACGCACGCACGCACGCACGCGCGCGCGCGCGCACGCACGCGGGCACACACGCACGCACGGCGCGCGCGCGCGCGCACGCACGCACGCACGCGCGCGCGCAACACGCGCGCACACACGCGCACACGCACACACGCACACGCACACACCCACGCGAATGCACGCTCGCGCGCGCGCACGCTCGCGCGCGCGCGCGCACGCACGAACGCACGCGCGCGCGCAACCACACGCGCACACACGCACGTGCACACGCACACACACAAACACACAAACACGCAATTACACGCGAAATTTCACAAGCACGCAAACACACAAACACCCAAACACACAATCACACAAACGCGCAAACACAACCGCACAAACACGCAAATACACACAAACGCGCAAACACAGTACCACGCGAACACACAACGCGCACAAACACACAACCACACAAACACACAACCACACGCGCACACGCACGCGCACGCGCGCGCGCGCGCGCACGCCCGCGCGCGCGCACGCACGCGCACGCGCGCGCGCGCACGCGCACGCGAACGCGCACTCGCGCATGCGCGCGCGCACACGCACGCGCGCACGCGCGCGCACACACACACGCCCACGCACGCGACGCATCGAAAACGCAGGCATGCACGCGCACGCACTTGAGCGCGCGCACGCACGCGCAGGCGCACGCGTACACGCACGCGCGCGCGCACGCACACACACGCACACACGCGCACACGCACGCACGCGCACGCGCACACGCGCGCGCATGCACGCGCGCGCACGCGCACGCACGCGCGCGCGAACGCGTGCACGCACGCGCGCACGCGCACGCACGCACGCGCGCACGCGCGCACGCGCGCACGCACGCGCGAACGCACGCGCACGCACGCACGCACACGCACAGACGCACGCACACACGCACACCGCACGCACGCACGCACGCACGCATGCACGCACACCGCGCGCGCGCACGCACGCACGCACGCGCGCGCGAACCCGCGCGCGCGCACGCGCGCAAACGCGCCGCACGCGCGCGCCGCGCACGCGCGCGCGCACGCGCACACGCGCGCGCACACGCACACGCGCGCGCACGCGCGCGCGCACGCGCGCACGCGCGCACGCGCGCCCAATCACGCACGGCACGCACTCACGCACGCACGCACGCGCACACGCACGCGCGCGCGCGCACGCGCGCACGCACGCGCGCACGCGCGCACGCACGCGCGCACGCACGCAGGCGCGCGCGCAAGCACGCGCGCACACGCGCGCGGGCGCACGCAGCGCGCACGCACGCATGCGCGCACGCGCGCGAACGCACGCGCGCGCGCACGCACGCACGCACGCACACGCGCACGCGCGCACATGCGCACGCACGCACGCACGCACGCGCGCACACGCGCACACACGCGCACGCGCGCACGCGTGCACACACGCACGCGCGCACGCGCGCCCGCGCGCGCGCGCGCTCAAACGCGCTAGCGCCCACCCGCGCACGCCCGCGCGCGCCCGCGCACTCCCGCGCGCGCCCGCGCGCGATGCGCGCGCGCGCGCGCGCGCGCGCGTGCGCGCGTGCGCGCGCACGCACGCGCGCACGCGCGCACGCGCGCGGGGCACGCACGCGCGCAGACGCGCGCGCGCGCGCACGCACACACGCACACGCACGCGCTCACGCGCGCACATGCGCACACACGTGCACACGCACGCGCGCACATGCGCACACGCGCACGCACGCGCGCCCGCCCACGCGCACGCGCGCACACGCGCACGCACGCACACGCGCACGCGCGCACATGCGCACGCACGCACGCGCGCACGCACGCACACGCGCACACACGCGCACGCGAGCACGCGCGCACACGCACACGCGCAGGCACGCGCACTCGCGCACACGCACGCGCCCCCACGCGCACGCGCACACGCACGCACGCACGCACGCGCGCCCGCACGCGCGCACGCGCACGCGCACGCGCACGCGCGCACGCACACGCACGCGCGCGCGCGCACACGCGCGCGCATTCACGCGCGCGCGCGCTCACGCGACCACACGCGCGCGCACGCACATGCGCGCGCGCGCTCGCCCACGCACACGCACCCGCACACGCGCCCGCGCACGCGCGCGCACGCGCAAACGCACCCGCCCACGCACGCGCACACGCACGCGCACGCACACGCACGCACGCGCACGCGCGCACCCACACCCACACACACGCACGCGCGCACCGCACGCACGCACGCGCGCACGCACGCACACAGACACACGCGCACTTGCACGCGCGCACGTGCTCGCGCACGCGCAACGCGCACACGCGCGCGCGCGCGCGCACGCGCGCGCGCACGCAGGCGCGTGCGCGCGCACGCACACGCGCGCACACACGCACACACACACGCACGCGCGCACGCGTGCGCGCACGCACGCCCACCCACGCTCTCAAACACACACGCGCACACGCACGCACTCACGCACGCTCTCGCACTCGCACATGCACGCGCGCACGCGCGCACACGCACGCACGCACACGCACTCACACCCACACACACGCACACACGCACCCACGCACGCACCAGCACACGCACGCACGCGCGCGCGCACGCACGCACACGCACGCACGCACGCACGCACGCGCGCGCGCACGCACGCGCACGCACGCACGCGCGGACGCACGGACGCACGCACGCACGCACGCAGACACAATCACACACAAACACACGCGCACACACAGACACATACACAGACACACACAGACACACACACACACACACACACGCGCACACACACACACACACGCGCACACACGCACACACGCGCACGCGCGCACACGCGCACAAGCGCACGGGCGCACACGCGCACGCGCGCACGCGCACACATGCGCACACGCGCACGCGCGCACACGCGCACGAGCACGCACGCACGCGCGCGCGTGCGCGCACGCGCACGCGCGCGCGGCACGCGGCACGTGCACGCGCACGCGCACGCGCGCGCACACGCACACGCACACGCACGCGCACACGCGCGCGCACGCGCACACGCACGCGCACGCGCCCACGCAAGCGCATACGCACACGCACGCGCACACGCACACGCACCCACACCCACACACGCACGCACACCCACACACGCACACGCACACGCACGCACGCGCGCGCGCACGCGCGCACGCACACGCGCGCACGCACGCACGCACGCACACGCGCGCGCACGCACGCACACACGCACGCACGCACGCACGCGCGAACGCACACGCACCCACGCACGCACACGCACAGACGCACGCACACACGCACGCACGCACGCACGCACGCACGCACGCGCGCTTGCGCGCACGAAGGCACGCATGCACGCACGCACGCACGCACGCACACACACACGCACACCCGCACACACGCGCACACACACACACACACACCAACACACACACACGCACGCACACACGCACGCACGCACGCGCGCGCGCACCACGCACGCACGCACGCACGCATGCGCTCGCGCACGCACGCACGCACTCACGCACACGCGCGCACGCACACACACATACACTTACACTTACAGCTACACTTTCTCGTGCACTTATACTTACATTTGCACTTACACTTACACTTACACTTACACTCACACCTGCACTTGCACTTACACTTAAACTCACACTTACACTTACATGTACACGTACACCTACACTTACACTTACATTTACACTTACACTTACACTTGCACGTGTACGTACACTTACACTTACATTTTCACATCCACTTGTACTTGCACTTACACTTACACTCACACATCACACACACTTACACCTAGACTTGCACGTACACCTACACCTGAACTTACACTTACACTTGCACTTGCACTTGCACTTACACTTACGCTTGCACTTGCACTTACACTTGCCCTTACTCGTGCACTTGCACTTACACTTGCACTTGCACTTGCATTTGCACTTACACTTACACGTCCATTCGCACCTGCACTTACACTGCCACTCCCACTTAATATTGCACTTACACTTGCACTTGCACTCACACTTGCACTTGCACTTGCACTTACACTTGCACTTACATATGCGACCACCCTTCGGGTGATAAGGCGGATCGGTGTGTGTGTGGGGGGGGGGGGGGGGGGATCCAACGTCTCAATCGATCGGTCTCGCTATCGATCTTACAATCGATCTCACTATCGGTCTCGCTCGGTCGGTCTCACCCGATCGATCTCGCAATCGATGTCGCTCGGTCTTTTTCATTCGATCGATCTCACAATCGGTACGGCTGCCGATCTCACAATCGATTTCACTATCGTTCGCACTATCGATCCCGCAATCTACCTCGCATTCGGGCTCACTATCGATATCACTATCGATAACACACTCGATCCCGCAACCAACGCCATCATCATCATCATCATCGGCATCATCGTTGCCAGCGTCATCAACATCATGATAACTAGCATCGGGGCATCATCAGCCTCATCATCCCATCACCATCATCATCAACGTCATCACCATCACCATCACAATCGGGACGCCAGCATCACCACCATCACCATCTACGT
This sequence comes from Prorocentrum cordatum, assembly GCA_963575745.1. NCBI lineage: Eukaryota > Dinophyceae > Prorocentrales > Prorocentraceae > Prorocentrum > Prorocentrum cordatum. Next base: position 128,416 of record CAUYUJ010020585.1, on the reverse strand, counting down.
CAGCATCAACAGGACACCATCACGGTCGGAACACCACCATCATCATCATCTCATCATTACCATCATGAACAACATCGTCAAACTAATTATCGTCTGGACATCATCAGCATCATCATCATCATCGTCAACAGCATCACGATCGGGCACCATCATCATCGTTACCATCATCATCACCATCATCAGCGTCATCGGGCCGCGACCACCATCATCCGCATCAGCATCATCATCACCATCGGGCCGCCATCATCACAATCGCTACCACCTCATCTTCATCCCCATCATCAACATCATCATCCAACATCATCGTCCTCATCATCATCAACATCATCATCACCACCATCGGGACACCATCATCATCACCATCATCATCATCATCAACATCATCGTCAACCTCATCATCGGCATCATTGAGACACCATCGTCATCATCATCGTCATCTGCATCATCTCATCATCTCATATCATCATCAACATTGCCAGGATGATCAACACCACCATCGACATCGGGACACCATCATCATCATCAGCATCATCAACATCATTATCTTCGTGACACCATCATCGCCACCATGGCCATCATCATCACCATCATCGCCATCATGAGGACACCATTATCGTTACCATCATCATCATCAACACCATCATCATCGGAATACCACCACCATCATCATCATCCCATCATCATCATGAACAAAATTTTCAGCATCATCGCCATCAGCGGGACAACATCATCACCAGCGATATCATCATCATCATCAGTATCCTCTTCATGACATTACCAGCATCGCCACCACCAGCACCACCATCATCATCACCATCATTGGGATACCATCATCATCTTCACCAACATCAACATCATCATCTTCATCATCGGGCCACCACCATCAAAGAAATCATTATCACATCCTCATCGTTGTCATCAGCAGCATCATCATCCGCATCATCGTCATTGGGACACCATCATCGTCATCATCATCATCAACATCATCATCCTGGGGTCACCATCGCCATCATCACCACCATCACCATCAACAGCATCATCATCAACCTCATCATCGTCATCATCATCAACATCGGGACACCATCATCATCATCTCATTCATCATCATTCGCATCTCATCATCTCATCAGCTTCATCATCACCATGATCGTCAACATCTACGTCATCATAATCGGGACACCATTATCATCACCAGCAACATTTGTATCATCAATATCATTATTATCATCGGGACACCATTATTATCACCATCGTGGCCATCATCATCATCATCATCATCATCATCAACATCGTCATCATCATCATCATCGTCATCATTATCATCATCGGGACACCGACGGGACACCGGCGGGACACCAGCGGGACACCGCGCGGCACCAGTTGCTGGAAGGGAGACTTTTGGCCCGGCCGCGCCTCAGCCAGACGCGGGGCATTTCTCGCCCGCCCACGCAGCTTCGCCTCGCCCGCACGCACGGCACGCACGAACACGAAACCGAAACCGAAACCGATTTCCCGGAAGGGGGGCTCTCCGTTCCACTTCGATCTCACCCCCTCACCTCCGATATTTGCACTTACGCTTACACGTACACTTACATTTACACTGACACGTATTCCTACACTTAAATTTTCACTTACACTTACACTTACACTTACACGTACACGCGCACGTACATTTACATCTACATTTACACTTACACTTACATTTACACTTACACTTGCACTTACACTTACACTGACACGTACACTTACGCTTACACTTACACTCACACGTGCGTTTGCATTTGCACTTGCACTTGCACTTGCACTTGCACTTGCACTTGCACTTGCACTTGCACTTGCACTTGCACTTGCACTTGCACTTGCACTTTCACCACCTACCAAACCACCCCAACCCAACCCGAAGGTTCAGATTTACCCTCGATTTCCAGTGGGGGGGGGGTCGGGAAACATCGAAAAAACACGTATGGAACCCTTACCCCCCCCAACCCGAAATTCGGGTCTTCGGGTTGGGTTGGGGTGGTCTGGTAGGTAGTCACACTTGCACTTGCACTCGCACTTGCACTTGCACTTACAGTTACACTTACGCTTACACTTACACTTACACTTACACCTTCACTTACACACACTTACAGTTACACTTACACGCACGCACGCACACACATACACACACGAACATACACACGCACACACACACACACGCATATTCACGCACACACACACGCACACACACACGCACACACGCTCTTACACACACACACCCACGCACGCACGCACGCACGCACGCACACACGTTCACACACACACACGCGCACACCGACACACAGATACACAGACACGCAGACACACAGACACACAGACACACAGACACACAGACACACCGACACACAGATACACAAGCACACAGACACACAGACACACAGACACACAGACACACAGACACACGGACACACAGACACACAGGCACACAGACTCACAGACACGCAGGCACACAGACACACCGACATGCAGGCACACAGACACGCAAGCACACAGACACACAGACACACAGACACACAGACACACAAGCACACAGACACACAGACACACAGACACACGGACACACGGACACACCGACACACAGACACACACACACACACTCACCGATCCTGGGCCCAGGATGGGCCTGGCCGTATTGGCGTACATGTATAGCTGGCGTTCTCCCAACGAGGGGGTTTGGTGGCACCGCACATGCTCCTGCCCCGGCTCCCCGGCCTGCGCCCAGCCCGCGACGAAGAAACGGGTGTCCTTCGACCCCGCGCTGTGGTGCCCGCGCATCGACGGCGACCTGGAGACGCGCAGGGTGCGCTGGCGGCGGGGGGAGGGGCCCGGTGCGGCAGAGGGGGGAAACAGAGGGTGGGCGCGGCGGGGGAGGGCTCCTGGATCGAGTCGTCTCCCCGCCCTTCCGCCCTTCGCCGCCCCCCCTCGCGCCCCTCTTATTTACTTCTCCCCCTGCCCCACCCATCCAAATTCCCTCCAGCCTTCCACCTGTGTCCTCTTCGCCCCTGCCTCCTGCCTCCTCCTCGCCCCTGCCTCCCCGCTCCACATGTCCTCCTTCGTGGACGAATTACATGTTATTATTCTATGCCGAAGCGAAGTCTGAGGAACAGGTGCTGCACACGAATGCGACAGACTGAAGTCCGTTGGTCTAAAACCTACTTTCCCGTTACGTGAGCCCTCTGTAAACACGGCGGGTCCAGTAGACAACACGTTCGTGTGTGTGGCCCGTCGTTGTTCCGAGCGTAGCTCGCGGACAGCTGCGTCGAGCTTTTGTACCGCATTTTCGGATAGTCTGGTGCCGTGCTGTAGGACCCAGTCGTGGCATTTCGGCTTCCTATCCGTAAGGTGGGCAATTCAGCGAGTACGTACGTACATTGTACACGGTCCGGCAGCACTGACACTTTCGGTCCGTTCCGGCGAAATATCGCATAATTGTTTTAATGCCGTGCATGGTGCGCAAATGAGAAAGCAAGCCTTTGCGCGTGCTGAAACGCTGCGTCCACTCATAGCACGGGAATTGCTCGAATGTCACCGTGTCCAGCGGGGCCTCCCTTCGGACGTTGATTCTGCGAAATGAATGGTGCGGACGGCCTCGTTCCACTCACTCGGGTTCTCAATCATAAAAGTGCGCCAGGTCCCCTCATGGCCTCGGGGGGGAGGCAAAATCTGCGAGAAGGCTGAGGCGACGTGGTAAGCACGTTCTGAATCGGCCCTGGCTTGGCGGGCCCATGGCAGGAGAGGCTCGCCATCTGCAGCGCGCGCAGAAGGCAACGTAATCAATGGCGTGCAGGAAGACACGAGCCGCCGCAGATACGCCAACCTCATGCGATGCAGTCCATTGAGGCGTAATCGCCACGCTGTCGCACAGCGCGGTCCGAGACGGAGGAGGCGTCGAGCCTTACCAGGTTGTGGACCCGGCAGCACACTCGCATATGCGGGGCGTTGAGCACGCCCATTCACAGGCCGACAACACGGTTACGTGCACGTTGAAGAAGAGACGCGTGTCGTGCAGCGAGCGCTTGAGCGAGTTCTTCGTCGCCTCCTGCACGCGCGGGGAGCAGAGCGTCTTGTGGAGCCAACGGGGCGTCCGCGCCGCCTGCCTCCTGAGCCCGCCGCCGAACATATTTCAGATTCGACTGATTAGACTGGATCGGGCAGTCCTGGTACTTTCTCCAAGACAACAAACTCAAGTATGTACCCGTTGAATTCGGCAGTTGGAGACCATGTTTCTCATCGGGCTGCTGGAGGCTCTCCCAGGCTGCTACCGTGCCGTGGCCCCCGAGCAGGAGCGTGCCTCCGGTTTTGCCTTTGCAATGGTTTATTTCCATGGCGTGGTTGGCAGACACCTGGCCAATGTGCAGCAACAGACAAGTGATAGCCTTGAAGAGGATTTTCGGGGAGCTGGCAAACATGACTCTTCCCAAGTCTTCGACGAAAGTCGCGGGTGGGCCTTCAGAACTGGACCAACAAGGAAAGCTCTTGTAGCTAATCCGCGTCGCGATCCCCTCCTTGCAAAGTGCCGCCACGAGTTGCACCAATGTCAGGGCGCAGCAGCAATTGAAGATACTCGCTCCTAAAATGCAGCCTTGCCGGCCGCCTGCTGCAGTCACACCGGACGCAGAGGCTCCGCCAACACGGAACCAACATTTGTTGTGGAGGGCGCTAATCAATGCGCGAAGCTGGTCTGGCACGCCTATCTGCTTAGAAGGCTGGCCCGTACGTGTCAAGGTATTCGAGCATCCGCGAGGCTTTACCCGCGGTCAGACCGAGAGACAGCAAGTGCTGAGCCTGTTCCTCTGCGCTGCTGCCGACGCACTGCGGGAAGCCGAAGCAGAGCTCACGCAATACCCCATCAAATGATTTGACAAGACCAACGTACAGTATGAAAGAGCATCAATTCAATGCTGCCGCGTAAGCCAAGGCCGAAAGCAAGAAATGGTGCGCCAAGACCGCGCCTCTGCCCGCAACTGCCCCATTCTGCTTCTTGGGGACGAAATCGTTGTAGTACGAGTCCAGCCCCTCCTTCAAGACGGCGAAGAAAGTCTTGGTCAGGTGGTTGCAGATCGACAGGCCGCGGGTACTGTCAACAACCCCCGTTTCGCCCTTGCCCTTAATCAGAGAAGCCGGTTTGTTACCCTTCAGCTGGTAAGGCCAAGCACCATCAATCCGAGACTGAGGCACCGCCATCGCGGAGCCGCCACCACAAATGAGATTCAGCCCGCTACCATCGAGACCAAGACCTTTTATGCTGAGACACCTTGCGGCTGATCGAAGGAAGACGCGATGGGCTGAAAGTGATGTCACCTAAAGTGACCTCCCATGGCTCTGTCTCCTACCCGGCCCAACATCGGAAACGTGAACCCGATATACTTTCGCGAAATGCACGTGCAGACGGTCGTTTCTCTCTTCTTCCGATGCGGTGAGCGTGGCGCAGTCCTCCGTGAAGATTCTTGGCGGGGGTCTCCATCGAAGCCCAGAAAGACGCCTCGCCACGGCGTGACAGCTGCGGCCGTCGCTGTCTTCGGCCGCCCATTGCGCCCGCAGCGCGAGTTTTTCGCACCGCATTCGGTTATCGTGCGCAGTGAAGGGGGCGAGGCGACCGTGGTGCACCGCATGGGTGTAAGAGGCCAATGCCAAACAGGCCGTGAGGTGGCGGGCGACGACGGCGCGTCTGGGAATTCGCGCGCATGCTGCCCGCCCGAGGCGCGCGGGGGCGCGCGCTCCACCAGCCGTGTCGTCCATGCCAAATTCTCGAAAGCACGTGGTGTTTCTTTCCTCTTATTTTCCTTCCTCTTTGGATTCCCATGTCCATATGGGCTTTGCGCGCCTTGCCAGGGCCAGGCGCGGATTGCGACGTGTCGTCGATGATGCCCTCTCTGATAACTGATGTCCTCCATTTCCCCGCCCACTTTCAACGGTCGCCGGAGCGCGGTTGTCCAATCCGGGGGGCAGGCGTCAGACATTTGCGAGGGCGCCGACGGCTGGAGTTTCAGCTTCGCGATGGCCATGGGCGACGAAGTGGGCGCAGGAGGTGAATGGCGAAAAGAGGAAGAACAGGCTGGGGGCGCCGCGGGTGCTCAGACGCGGTGCGAGCACTGGGAGGAGCAGGAGCGGCGCGTCGGTGACTGGGGCCGCTACCCGGGAATGGGGGTTTCATCATATTGGTGGAGCGTCTCGAGATGGCGGTCTCGGAGGTCAGATCAGTGGCGAGGCGATGACCTCGAGTCGCGGCAAAGCGACTTCAAGCCCCCGCAGGAGAGAAGCAGAGATTACGGCCAGCCCCCCCAATTCCTCGGTCTGGAGCACCTCGAGGCGCGCGTCGCCAACGTCGAGGCCCGGGCCGAGCGTTTGCTTTCAACCGGGCGCTCAGGCGCCGGAGGTTCTCGATGGGTTACCCAGTGGGGCTGCAGAGCAAGTTCGAAGGTATTCGTGCGAGTCTAGACGCGAGCCAGGGAGTGGAGATGTTGATCGATCACCTCCAGTTGATGAGTGGCGAGCGACGGGGTGACCGTGAGAAGAGAGAGAGGCTCAGACGGCAGCACTTGTCGAGCGCGGCATGCGGAAATTTTGGGCTCTCACGGAATACGTCGTGCGCCGTGGCGCACAGATGGCACTGGCTGAGCTGCATGGGTTGCCCCTTCCCGACAACGCCAAGGCCCGGCTCTACGAGGGGGGTCGCAGTTGTCAGGGCGCGTGAACGTTAACTTGCGCATTTTGGTGTCTAGGTATCAATCAGTCTGGCGTTTCTGTTCGTCGCTCTCTTTTGCAGCTGGACATGGGAGACGAACCAGTGATTCCCCGAAGTCAACCAACGGCTGGCGAGAGTTTCTACGCCGCGTCCGATGGGACAGAGTGCGAGGCGCGCGATGACGAATCTCAGGTGAGTCTGCACGGCGCGAAGTTCACGGGGGAAGAGGCGGCCGCGCTGCTCGCGACCGCCGAGGCAGAAGACAACTACGAGGACGAGGCATGCCAGGCGTTCGCCGAGATCGCCGAGCCTAGGCGCCGCATGGCCGGGGGGGGGGGGCGGGGGGGGGCGAAGCAGCTGAAGGCCGCGCGCAAGGTCGACGGGGAGTTATTCGACCGCAAGAGAGGCAATTCGACCCGGGCCCACCGTCTCATCGGCAAGGGTGATCTGGAGAAGCGCGCGCGCTGCGCCAACTGCGGCGAGAAAAGAGCGCTGGCGGGAAGACTGTCGGAAGCCATTATGCTCGAAGGCCGGCGGGGTGAAGAGTGAGAGATCGGGGTCAGGTTCCGGGATGCCAGCCCTGCCCAGCGCAGAGGCGTTTTTTGGGGCGTTTGACGCTCTCGGCTCCTCGTCTACGTCGCGCGCTGCGTTTCTGGGGCAGCTCGGCGAGGCCGCGAGTCGCGGGGGCCGCCCTTCGCGAGATGGCCGACCGCGGGCTCGTCGACGCGGCAGCGGCCCAGGCCGTCATCGGCAAGCCCGACCTCGAGCGCATAGTGAGTTCGTTCTTGAAGAAGGGATGCGTCATTCGCGTCAGCTGCGATGGCGACGTACCGCGCGCGAACGGGTCGGTGGTCGAATCGAGCCGATTGCGAGGGCGTCGGCTCCACTGTCGCTCTGCAGGTGCGGTGTTATTGAGTTTCTGGTTGGCGTTTCCTCGTGCGTGTCCCCCGTTGATCCCAGCGGGGCCCTTGGGTTTCCCGGGGGCCGTCGTCGCCGCCGTTGGCGCGAAGGCCAACAGGATGGGGTTTGAGGAAATTCGAGGACATTGAGATGTTTAAGCTGCTGTCTGGCCATCGTTCGATGTGCTCGATCGGTTTTCCCCCGTCGGAAGTCGCGTTCAATCCCGAGGGTCGGCGGAAGTTTCTGAGCTTTGCGGTCGAGGAATTCCCAGGGGCCACCCCGATGACGAAGGGGGCCGATGGCGCGGATTTCCGGCAGAACGGCGGGGGGGTCCACGATAGGATAGCGGGTTGACAATCTCGATCGGTCTGCTCACCGCCCAGAGAACGACGCGCTGTAAGTTTCGAGATGACCAGAGGGTCTGGATCGAACGCTTCTTCGAGCGCGACTGGAACGATCCCCGGGGCAACGCGCGCATGCCAGATTATCGGATTGGCCACTCAGAGAACCACGCGAAAAAGCTGACCACCCAGGGCGAGGACAGGGGGGGGAGAGGGCCGGGCGGCTCGGACTGGCAGGAAGTAGAGCGTCAGTATTCTCTCTCTCTATCTATCTATCTATCTCTCTCTCTTCCTCTCCTCGGGTCGGACATAAGCGGGGCCACTCGCAGGGGTCGGCAGTGTCGAGGGTTGGGCGATTCGCCCTCCGCGGCCATTCTTTCTCACGCCGGCAGCTTCGGAGCACGCGTCCGCCATGTTGAAACGCGCGGGCAGGCGGAGTGCGATGGGCCCTGGAGCGATCCAGCGCAGGAGGGTCGCTTCGGCCCCGGCGGCGAGCAGGGGGCGCGCCGGGAGGGCGGGGCTGCGCCTGCATTCGCTGGGCCTGGAGAGCGTCGAGGAGGGCGATTCGGAGATCGAGGCGAACTGGGGAGTCACGGGTGACCCTTTGCGCGACAGTGCGTTCCAGAAGATTGTCTACCCGGGCGTCGAACTGTCAGAGACGGAGAAGTCTCTCTGGAACGAGGGCGGGTGCGTTCTCGCACCTCTGGCTCGCAGATGGAGACGCTGGGCTCTGACGCTGATGATATTGCCGAAGGCCCGCGTCGACTCGAGGCTCATGGCGAGCCTGGCCCCAGGGCTTCGATCAGGGGCGGATCGAGAGATCATGGAGGTGGGGTGCGAGCATCCGGCGCGCGCGGTCCGCGCGCGGGAACCAGCGTGCGCGATGGGTGAAGCGTCGCGAGTGCGGCGCGAGGCTCGAGGCGGCGAAGCTGACGCTGGAGGAGGAGATGGCCAACAAAATCAAGAGGGGCACCGCTGGGCAGGAGTGCGAGCGTTGGGTGGCGGCGGTGGTGGTGGTGGTGGGGGGGGGGCGATCAGAAGCGCGTTCAGATGGTGATCGAGATTCGGAACTCCGGCCGCGGGCAGGCGGATGAGGGCCCGATCAATGGGCCTCCTCGCAGCCCAAGGTCATCGTTAGAGCTCGCTCTAGGAAGGCCGGCGCCGCTCTGCGAGGATGAGGTCCGTCCCCGAGACGGTTCCGGTCCAGCCGCCCCCCCGCAGCTACAGCTCGCAAGAGTCCGCCGGCATCCAGGGGGCGCGACTCGTCGGGGCCCCACCCAGACTTCGGCAATTTGATGGGGGGCCAGGGGGGGAGTCGAGCGGAGATCGCCCAGTGGATGTTCGAGCGGAGGAAGGGGTCCGAGTCGACGAGGGTCCAGCTCAGGGAGACCATGACAATTCGCCAGGGAACTCTCGCTGGCGCCTCCAGCAGCAACTCCCAGCCCGGCGACTCGATGAAGATCGGGGCGGGCGACGACGAGTAGCTGCGAGCAGCGGCGGCGGAGGCCAGGGCGAACTCGAGAGCGACATTGCATATCCAAGGCGGCGACGCCGGCGGCGCGCGCAGCTGCGACGGAAAATGTCGATCTTCTTTCCCGTCCACCCATCCTCCATCCGAGAGGTTTCAGAGTTCATTCCAGGTCTTCGGGGGGGCCTCGGAGGCCTTCTTCCCCCGGGGGCCAAAATCCCGAGAATGGGCTGTTCGGAGCTTCCGGGTCCTGGGTGCCGCAGGGGATCTTGCCCACCTTAGGGGGGGGGGGGGGGCGCCGTGGGCGCGGGGCCGGAAAGCATGTTTCACTGGGGGGAGTCTCAGGCAGAGCGCAGTGGAAAGAAGAGGTCGTGGACAGTTCCCGAGTGGAACGACTCATGGCTTATCTGTCGTGTCGCGCCCAAGGGGCTCATTGCGCGGGGCGTCCTGCCCTGGGGGTCACGCGACTGCGGATCGCTTCCAGAGCCGCGGGCAGGGCGGCCGCGCTGGCAACCTTCAAGGACATGGACAACATGGTCTCCATGTGTCGGTCTGGAATTCGACTGGGGCCTCTGCTGGGCATCCTCAGGCATGGGGGATGCTGGAGAAGCGCCCGCTTCATAGTTGCCTATTCGTCTCGCCCTCAGTTTCGGTGCCTCGACGAGATCGCGAGGATGCTCCCCGCGCACTTTCGGGGGTCGGAACGCGGGCCTCAAGGAAACGGCCGAGAACTAGTCCAACAAGAAAGGGCCATTGTTTCTGAGCTGTTCTCGATTCCGCGGGCGTCTTCAGATTTAGAGGGGAGGTGGTGAGATGTCATTGGGGCCGTAGACCTCAAGACGGGCGGTGCCTGGGGCTTTCTCGCGAGAGAGCCGAGATGTGGCAACTAATCAGGGCCGAGAGATCCGAGATGGTCATTGCGACCCCCCTGCCGGGGGGTCTCAGTAGCCCGAGTGTCTAACTGGGGCAGAGTGGGCCCCGGAGAAAAAGATAGAGTGGAAGGGGGGGGTATCTTCTTCTGGGTGCTGACCGCGCAAGTCGTTCTCCACCAGGTGTCAGAGGGGGGGGGGGTGATCGCGGATCCCTTCGGGGCCTTCTCCAGACAGCTTCAGTCGACGCAGCTCCTCCTTGGAAAGCCAGGCGCTCGGGGGGCCCGGGGGGGGCGGCGCGCGCGCGGGCGCGGGGCCCTCGACGGAGGCTTGCCCAGGTTAATTTCAAATTGCCCGGAGGCGTTGGGAATTGTTGGGAAGCTGCGCCCCGAGATTCATGCCCATTCCATGCTGCCGGCGGCGCCGGGGCGTCAGCGGTTGAACGGTCTCCCCCCGGACTGGCGAGCCTTCTCGCCGAGGGCGTTGAGCCGGCAATCTTTGCTGACCAGCTGAAGTCCTCCTCTCCGTCGGCCCCGGCCAGTCCATCGGCTGGCCCGGAGGCCCGCGGGGGGGGGGTCGCGGCGATTCCGAAGATGAGCGGGGGGCCCGGGGGCCCAAGGAGCCGCGGGGGCTCGACGAGTCAGAGGCCGCCGCTTCCAAGGGCCCCCAGGAGGAAAGCGTGAAATAACGCGCGAATCTCGGGCGCCTCCGCCGAGGGCATGTCGCTCGCACCCTGAAAGTCGGAAAGACGAAGCCTGGGGTTGTTAGACGGGCGTCCAAACTTTTCGGACGTCCCAGTTGCGACTCCAGCCCTCGCCCAGGATGGAGAATAACGTCGCGCCTTCCCTGGACTTATTGATTCAATGAGCTGGTCGCGGCCGAGTTGTTCTATATGCAGGCGCTCGGCGAGGCGCTTCCAGTTTCGAGCCCGATCGACCGCGGGCCTCATCTGCAGGCGCGCTGTCTTTTTTAAAAGCCGCAGCGTTTAGCTGGGGCGCGGGGCGGCTTCTTCAAGCGGCGGGCGAGGCCCTTCGGGGCGCCGGAGACGATGGCGACAGGGGGGGGGGGGGGGGGCGGCATGTGCAGGGGCGTTTTCAAGAGGCCTGGGGCACGTGGGCACGTGTCAGCGCGTTTGCGACGTCGAGTCTCCCTGGCAGAGCAGGAGATGCGATCGGCATGGGGGTCTTGCGCAGATGGCTTTGTCTCGCGCTGTGCTGGGTGCCGAACCCGCGTCTCTGGGGGAGATCTATGATCCTCTTTGCGAGGTTGCCCCAGCGACGAACAGGTGCGCCCGCAGGGGGGGGGGTTCTCACCGTGCCATCTGGTGCTTGGTGAAAACCTTTGAATTTTTCCTTACCTGGGCTCTGCCTAGAGGGTTCTTACTCTCTTAGCTTGAAGGGGCCGGGCAGTGGAACGCGCCCCGGGCGGTTCCCCCAGTCCCCGCCCCGCGGTTCCTCCAGTCCCCTGGGAGTTTTAGCTTTAGCTTAGCTGTAGCTTAGCTTTAGCTTAGATTTAGCTCAGTTTTAGCTTAGTTTTAACTTCGATTTAGCTAAGCTTTAGCTTAGATTTAGCTTAGCTTCAGCTTAGCGTTAGCATAGCTTCATTTTAGCTTTAGCTTAGCTTCAGCTGACCCTTGCTTAGCTTTAGCTTAGCTTTAGCTTAGCTGTAGCTTAGCTTTAGCTTAGCGTTAGTTTAGCTTTAGCTTAGCTTTAACTTAGCTTCAGCTGAGCCTGAGCTTAGCTTTATCTTAGCTTCACCTTAGCTTCACCTTAGATTTAGCTTAGCTTTAGCTTAGTTTAGCTTAGCTTAGCTTTAGCTCAGCTTTAGCTTAGCTTTAGCGTAGCTTTACTGTTACTACTAATGCTGCTTTCCTAGGGCCTTCAACTCCTAGGTAGGGTCGCGCTGGGATAATGCATTTCTTCTGTCCGGCGAAGCACGTGGCAAGGGCGGGGTCGGGGTCGTCGTCGGGGGCGCCGCGGGCGCCAATTCCCCGCCCAGTGCTTCCGTCAGGAGACGCGCCCTCAGAGAGGGGGCCAAGAAGGCCCCCAATGGCTAACTATGGACGTTCGCGAGAGACTGGCCGCCGCCCTCGAGGCCAGGGGGCGCGCTGACAAGACCCCCCGCCCCCTGGGGCCCGGGCGCGCGTTTGGAGGCGGGGGGCAGGGGCTCGAGACAGACAGGACGGGGCGCGAGAAGTCGAATGACGGGCCCAGGGGCCGTGCTTTATTTAGCTAGGCACGACGGTTTGAGCCATGCGATCCAGGCTATTCAAATGCGGCCAAGAGCAGATTCGGTGGGCCACGAAGGACGAGTTCTGGGGTGCTGGACTTTTGGGTTCTCTTTCGTTTTCCGAATTGCGTCAGATGTTGCGGCCTCCCGGACGCAGGGTGGGGGCGGTCGATGCGGGGGCCGAGGGGTCGCCGCCGCCCGCGGCCTGGGACCTACTAGGACCTAGGGGGGGTAGTTTCCGAAAAGCCAGCTCCCGTTCGCGTCGGAACCGCCCGGGCAAGAGGCCAAGGCAGAGCATGTTCCGCCTCCGCTGCCTGTCGAGGAGGCTTCCACTGACCAGTCCGTTTCGGTGGGCAGCAGTGGTCGATCATCTTCTCCGTTGCCTGCCGCCAGCGCCGCGGCTGTGCTGGGGGTGGCGAGAGGGGGGGGGGGGAGATCCAAGAGGCCCCGGGCGATTCCTCGAGCCCAGTTTCCGAGCCGCGCGCGGCCGAGCGACGAGGGGCCGTGGGCCCCGTCGAGCCGCCGTCGGCCCGGCGCCCGCCCCCCCCCCCCCGGGGGGGGGCCCTGGAGGGGCCGGGTCGGGGGAGAAGCGCCGCCCGGGATAGGGGGGGGGGCAGGCCGTGAGAGAACGCTCGCGGCACCGCGTGCCGCCCTTCTTCCGTCGCGCCGACGTTCCATCGAGCGCCGAATCCAGCTTGGGCCAGCCGCGCGGCAGACCAGACGAGCACCGCGATGGAGGCCCGTCGCCGGAGGGGTCGCGGTCGCCGCGACGCGACCGAAGCCCTGCAAGGCGACGAGGAGGGAGAGGGGGGGATCTGTGCGAGGGGAGCGACTTGGAGCAGAATCTTTAGGACTAACTCTGCTCGTGGTTTCGCCTGTCGGATCGGTTTTTGGCCCCGGGATCGTCGGTTTCCTTCCTGGCGCCCATGGGGGCGAAAACGGGGCAGGGGCCGCCGTCGCGCCGAGGGGCCGAAGTGTCGCCGGACAACCTCTCGCCCGCGGGGGGGCGTCTTTTCATTTTTTCGGACGTGGGGCGAGGGGGCGCCCTCGACTCCGGAGCTGCTCGAGTTTTGTCTGCCTCCGAGGCCGCCCTCGTGAGGAAGGGGTGCCCGGGCGGGATCTTTGGATCCAGAGTGGTGAAACGTTGTAAACCTCGAGAGGGGGTCGGGCCCGGGGTGGCCGCGAAATCCCGATGGCGTGTTCAGGGCCATCGCGACCCCGACGCCGGGGAATTCAACGTTTATTCCCCCGCCCCAACATCGGAAAGCATTATGATGACCCTTCATGCAATTGGTTCGCTTGGCTGGGCGCTAGAAACAGCTAGCTGATAGCGAGAGCACTTTTTCTAATCTGATCGGCTGGCAAGGCCAGAAGGGTCGATCATGCTGTGGCATCGCGCTTTGGATCAATGGTTGAGTGATGACGGTTTCGCGAAATCCCTCCTCGAACTCTGCCTTTGGGTCAAGTGCTCGTCCCAGGGTGAAATCCTTTTTTGTTCCGATGTATGTGCGCGACCTCATAATGGCGAGCTGTCCTTGAGAACGCCCGGGGTTCGGGGCCGACTTCAGACGCGTCTCAGGCCCTGAGAATGGGGCTCAGGAGAGGCAGATTTTTCGATGGGGCACGTCAGGCCAGCAGGAGGAAATATTTGGGCTGATCAAGAAAAAAACATGTTTGAGCAGCCTTTCCCGATGAGACTAGCCACGGAAAGCCGGGCGGACCCGGGCTCCCTGCTCGGCCCCGAGGGGATAAAGCTTCCTCGGGCCGCTGTCGCTCATATTCAATGGCTCGTCAGAGAGATCCGGCCCGACGTTGCTGCCGGCGCGTCGTTGCAGAGCGCCAACATGCCCTCTGCTGCGATAGTGAAGCATTTCAACAGTACCGCTAACTAAAATATTTGCCATCTGCCCCCTGGGCCCCATCTCAAGTTTGAAGTTTGTCACGGTGTCTGACGCTGGAGGCCCTGGGCCTGCGAGGCGAATCGGGGCCCGGGGTGGTTGGCTGGTCCTGGCGGCCGACTCGGCGATCTGACAAAACAAGAGGGCGAAGACCTTGTCCCTCTCAGCAGCTGGCGGAGGCTCAGTGCCTGTCCGTTCTCAGGCGCGATCTGATATTCGCAGATGTGAAACGCCCTGATTGGCATCTGTCGCAGTCCCCGTTCTCAGTCATTTTTAGCCGTGATCGACCCTGTCAGAAGGAGTTTCGTCCCTCTCGGTTGTGGATATTGAGTCTACCTTTGACGCGCTGTCGAAGAACTCCACCGGCTCGAAAGCTGACGGGAGAAACCGGCTGTCGTCAGAGACATCCTCAGTGCAGTCGGCTCGCAAGTGAGATGGGTTCCCCAAGGCCGAAGGGCCGCTGACGCTCTGACCAGGGTGGATCCCAGCCGCGGCAACTTGGCGTTGACCGATCCGCTTCCGAAGGGTACCATGAGACTGATAGATGAAGAGGGCCACCTTACATAACTGTCCTTTAATAATTCTCTCAAGTCCCGCTTTCGCCGCGCTTCCAGACAGGCTCCAGTGAAGGCTAGTCAACTGGAGTCGAGCTCATTATTATGTTGTGAGGCGGGGGGGGGATCAATCAACTTCGGCAATGTCAGACACGCTGAGGGCTGAACGTCGTCTCGCTGATGTCTCCTTCCTCTTCTCTTCCTTCCTCTTCTCTTCCTTCGTTGTTGGGCATTCCATTGTTTTATAGTTTTTTTTACGGGCCCTGCCAGGGTCAGGCACGGATTGCGACATGTAGTCGATGGTGCCTTCTTTTGATCAACTGATGTACCCCTTCCTATTCCCATCCGGTTTCACGCGCAAAGCCCCGAACATACAATGCAAGGCGTCAGATTTCGCTGTCAGGGACGTGTCGAACGTGACACATTGAGGTCCGCAGAGGGCCAGCATGCTTGAGAAGTTCCCACGTGCATGGTGTAACCCATGGTTGAAGGGGACGTTGTTGGGGAGTGCCGAAAGCTCGCACGGCAATGCTCTTGACATTACATGTGAATTCGTCCATGTGCTTGTGCATTGAAGCACCCCTTGACGGATTGCACGCGGCCGCAAATCGTTTTGCTCGTTGTACCTGAACCGGTCTGGAGCATGAGCACGTGCATTTGCTGAGCCCGCGCTTCCCATGGGAATGCGAAGTTCCACGCGTGCGAGTCGATGACCTTCCCTAGCACTACGTTCAAGAACGACCGCTTCAGGACAGGAGTATTGATGTTCGTGCCCAAACCATTTTGGACTGCAGCCAACGAAGTGAATGCGATCTGTTCGGTCTCGTGCTGACCGCTGTGCTTGCCGTCGTGCTGACCGCCACGTATGCCCTGCGTCACAGAACGTGTTGCGAAGCTTGATCTGCGCTGTCGTGGCGGCTGTCCTGAAGAGCCGTCCGTTCTCGTTTTTCTCGTCAGGGGCGGCGTCGCCAGCAATGTTGAAGAACACCTCTGATCCAATGTGGGCGTTTGTATCGAAAAGCCAGACAGCATCCTTTCCCATCTTCGGGGCTCCCAGCGTTCCATGGAACGCCATACCCCAGAACAACTGCTTGTTAACCACGCTGTCCGTCTGGGTCGGGGGATGGCCAGATAAGAAAACTAAGCGATCAGTTCGGCCGCGAAGTTGGACCTGCACCTCCATCAAGCGGTCGCTGTGCATATCCAATTCACGTGTCGCCATTTCGGAGAAAACCGAAGCCACAATTCGCACCCATGGTCTCCTTGTGGCGTGGCGGCTCCAGTGAAACGGTCGTAAACGATACCGGCAAGAAACTTATCCTCTCTCTCTCGCACGGCCATCTTGCTCTCCAATCATATCGAAACCGGCGAAATCGAATTGCATCTCCAACAGTTGCACTCTACCACTGCTCCCAGTGGTGACGGCACAAGGCTGCGGGAGGGTGGGTTTCATAGTCGAGTCGAGTATTTTGGAGAAGAAGCTTTCCCCATAAAGCCGCAGCGAATACTGTACAAACGATTGCTGTGGCTACGAAGAGGGCGAGATTGGACGTGCCACGCGTACCCAAAGCTGCGGGAAGTGCTCGCAGCACATGCATTACGTCGGTGTTGCGATCGATGTAGTCACGACCCTGCCAGTGCGCCTTCCGCCGGAAGCATGCCAACCGGAGAAGTGTCGGAGTCCGTGTCCATTACAGTGGTGATTTCGGCGGCGTACGCCGTGTCTGCTGCATGCGTTTTTATTGTAATCGGGCGCCTGGGCTGCCGTGCTGCGGGGGCGGGTCCATCCGTAGGCAGTGCGTGCACAGTTCGATGACCCGGATCGTGTGTTGGCCGCATGGTGTCGGCCACGCGCAGAGGGGGGTAGGGGGAGGGGAGACGACTTCTTGGAAGCAGCCTCCTTAGAAGGCGCGGGCCTTGTCTATAGATGTAAGGCTGGCGCCTTCTAAGAAGCAGCCTCCTTCTAAGAAGCCTTTCCCCTCCTCCTACCCCCTTGTGCGCGCTGCCAATGGTTGCCAGAGCCACTACCTGCTGGGCCTGGGACAGGCGCTGCGCCTCAGCAGATACCTTCTGGACAGCGTTCAGGGCGCATTTGGCAATGTCCACCACGTTCTTGGGGACAAGCTGGGAGTCCGTCATTTCCTTGAGAACGGTCTGCATGGTGGAAGTAAGAGCCTCCACATTGTTGGGTCTAGCCTGAGGTGGCGATGACAGCTCGGATCCTTCCAACCTCCGCCTCCGGAATACTCACCTCGCATGTTGCTGTTGTGAGCGTGCTCTGAGCCTCTCTGAAGGCTGCAGCAGGAGCTGCACGGGTAGCCTGGGCTCGGTTTAGGGCCTGCACCGCGCTGTTCGGGTGAGTCACTATAGGCTTGCTCAGCGTGATCTTGCGCTTGGTGTCGGCAATTTGCTGCGAGATAGACGCGCGTAGTCCAGCGCACTCTGCAGGTCCAGGAGGGCCTTGAGCGAGGCCTCCAAGTCGCGGATCACCCGGAACTGCTCGTCCACGTCCACCGGTGGAGCGGCCAGCGTGGCTGGATCCGGTTGTGACTGCACCGCGGCAGCCGCGCAACCTCCGCCACCTGCTCCATTCGCCGTATTGGAACCACCTTGGGTTGCGGAGGACTTCTTGGGCCCGCGGTTGGAACACTTGCCCTTCTGCTTCGAAGTCCAGTTTTCGCATACCTTACACTGCCACCACCAGTTCGTCCAGTCTGTAAAGCCTGCATGGCCCCACCACGAAGACATCACCAGTGCCGAGAGGGAGCGACCCTTGTAGTACTTTGCATGAGCCGTGCAAGAACTAAGAGAGAGGCTGACTTAGGCTTACGGTTTCGACTCAGCAATCATTTCAATAGTTTGAGCAAAAATGGACACGGAGGGCGAATCAAATATCCGTATCTGCAGCTTCGCAGGCCAGACCCTTGGTCCGCGACACCCCGGAAACAGGGCGTTGTGTCGCGGATGCCCCGCGCGGAACATATCCGTGCGACCACATATCCGCGGGATCGCGCCCAGGAATTCAGATCGCGAGGCGCGGGTACGGATACGTCCGCCGCTCGTGAGGGCCGCCTCGCTGTCGAAGTCCGTCCCCCGAGGCTCGAGGTTCGATGATCGGTCGAGGACCGATGATCGAGCGATCGAGGGTCGAGGATCGACCGAGGATAGAGTATCGATTGATGGCCGAGGACCGATCGAGGATTGAGGATCGATCGATTACATCCCGCTTCCTCTCTCCTTCCTGTCTGCAGGCGGGCGTGGCGGGGTAAGGTGGTGGGCCCCACACAGACAGCTGGAGCGGCCCTTCCGGGAGCGATGCGAGGGAGCAGGAAGAGGGGCACCGCGCATCCCTCGGTATACTCACGTATGCTCCTATGTCCTCCTTCTTTGGACCAGCCTTCGTCGTCTTCGTCGCGGGCATTGTCATTGTCATTGTCGTCGTCGTCGTCGTCGTTGTTGTTTTTACCGTTGTCGTTGTCGTTGTCGCTGTCGTTGTCGTTGAATACTCATTCTTAGAGAATAATTATTGTTGCTTTCCGGAAACGGTTCCGCGCGCTCTCGCCTCGACGCCGGCTACATTTTCTTTGAAAGGAGGCTCCCGCGCGAGCGTTGGCTTGAGTGTAAGAGTGTGCCCTTGGAGCTTGGAGGCCTGGATACGACGACAACGGCTCTCGCTCGATACTTCCTCACAACCTACCCCGAGACATCCTGGCCAGATTCTTCCGAACTCAGGGACGGTGCTCTCGCTCGAGAGTTCTTCGCAATTCAGTCAAGTTGGCGGAGGGCCAGCCACGACGACAAGGGCTCCTGCTTGATATTTCCTCACGATTTACTCCGAGAGCCCCTGGCCAGTAAGGTCCCCGAACTCAGGAACGGCGCTCTCGCTCGAGACACTTTCGTGATTCAGTCAGATTGGTGGAGGCCCAACTACGACGACAAGGGCTTTCGCTCGACAAGGGCTTTCGCTCGATACTTCCTCAATATGTATTCGCAGAGGCCCTTGCCAGAAAGGCCCCCGAACTCAAGAGAGGCGCTCCCGCTCGAGTTGTTTTTCGTAATTCAGGTAAGTTGGTGGGCTCCTGACACGGCGACAAGGGTTCCCGCTCGATATTTCTCAATATGTATCCCGAGGGCCCCTGGCGTGGCCAGAGAGGCCCCCGGAACGGCGCCTTCGCTCGAGAGTTCCTCGCACTTCACTCGGTGGCCGACACGGCAGAGATTCCCCCCCCCGAAAGGGGGTGCGATCGAATACACAGAGGTCGGGTATCTAGGGCTGGTAGACAGAATGCAAAACAGACGTGCCAGTAAGAACGAACAGTCTTAAACTGATCGTTGTCATTGTCAGTGTCGTTGTCGTTGTCGGTGTTGGTGTTTTTGGTTGTTGTTGTTGTTGTTGTTGTTGTTGTTGTTGTTGTTGTTGTTGTTGAACATTATTACTTCTAAAGAATAATTATTGTTGGGACCCCTGGTGCATGGCCCCCCCGCCGCGCCTAGGCCGCAGCCACGTTTTCATCATTTTCGTGAGGAAGTCTCAGGTAAAACGATGTCATCCAGATCTGGTTGTGTTGTTACGATCGGTTTCCCCTTGCAAAAAATAAGCTAAAGTGGACATTTCTTGTTCTAACATATCCAAACTTCAAGAATCCCTGGCAAAAAAAATAAGGTAAAGTGGACATTCGCGCGCGCAAGACGAAATCCTCCCAAAACCTTAGTTTTCGTAGCGATTTTAACATAAAAACATCAAAAACCATTTTTTTGTAAAAAACAAATTGTCAAAATTTCATCCCGCGCGCTCTTGCGGATTCGTAGGAAACCCAACACTTTTTAAACATTTCTGTCAAACGGGCTTTTGCGAGCAACTTTTTCGAACTTCTGCAACAACGGTTGCGCACCTGCCAGGGCCATCATCCCTGTCAAATAATACCATGCGGGACACATTCGTTTTTTCTTCGCGCGCGCACGCCGTCGTCGTCGGCCGCGGGGCCCTGAATAGTAGCCACGGTCGTCCGCATGCCACGAAGTGAAGTGTCCGAACGTCATAGGGCGGGAAGCTGGGTGTGGGTGGTGGCGAAGAGTCGTTTGGAAATTTGGTAGAGCTTGAACCGGCCCCCCCACAAAGTGGGGGTATTGCCCGCCTCCTATGAAAACCCTGGCACTGGTGAGAACGGAGTGTCCCCACGTGCTAGTAATTGTTGTTGTTGTTGCTGTCGAACCATCACGGTTGAATAATGAATATTGTTGATCCCCCTTCTTGTGACCATGGTGTTTTTTCAACTAGAGTGCTTCCGCCGTGGCTCGCACTTTGTTTTTTTGTATCAGGGAAAATCATTGGGCTCAAACTGCGCCCTTGGCCCACGGATTCCAACAACAACAGCAACAACGACTCCAGCTTGCGATTACTTAGCCAGGACCTCCGCTCCCGCCTGAGACTTCCTTGCGTTTTACATAGGAGTCGCGCTCTCGCTTGGGACTTCCTTACAATGTATACAGGGATCGCTTTCTCGGCACTTCAGATTCGCGCTCACGCTGGATACTTGCTTCCAATTTACTCAAGAATCGCGCTCTTGCGTTGGAATTCCCTGCGATCAACTCAAGCGCCGCGCCCCCGACACTCAGGCACCCAGGAGTCGTGCCCACGCTTAGAACTCCCTCACAGCTGATGTAGGAATCGGGATCTCGCTGCGCTTCGTGCCCCCGTTGCAGCCCTTCGTGGCCCCCTCGCTGCCCTTCGTGGCCCCGTTGCAGCCTTTCGTGGTCCTCTCGCAGCCCTTCGTGGCCCCGTTGCAGCCCTTCGTGGCCCCCTCGCTGCCCTTCGTGGCCCCGTTGCAGCCTTACGTGGCTCCCTCGCTGCCCTTCGTGGCCCCATATATGTATGCCCTTCGTGGCCCATATGAGGATGTCCGCGCTCAGTCGGGAGGACGCGGCATGCGTCTTCTTCGACTTTCGCGCGGCGTTCCTGTCGATCGACCAGAGCTTCATGCTGGAGCTCCTGACGTGGATTGGCATCCCGTCGCATATCCTCCGCTTCGTGTCGGGCCTCTACCGGGACAACGTCTGCCAGATCGTCGTCGCGGGCCAGCGATTCGCGGGCTTCGGCTTGTCGGCGGGAGTACGGCAAGGCTGCCCTCTCTCCCCGCTCCTCTTCGCCATCGTCGCCGACCTCCTACTACGACGTCTTCAACGCCTACTCCCTTCAGCAGTTCCACGGTCATACGCGGACGACCTGGCCCTCGTCACGCAGAGCCTCCACCAGGACCTTCCCACTCTGGAGCGACTCCTCCACGAGTACGAGCTGATCTCCCGGCTGGGCTTGAACTGGGGCAAGACGGTCATCATCCCGCTCCGCCAGGTGGCGCTGGAGGACCTCCGGGCCTCGGTGGCCGCCATTGCGCCGCGGTGGGGCGCCGTGCGGCTGGCGTACTCGGCCGAGTACCTCGGCTTCTTCCTGGGCCCCGAGTCCGAGGACGCAACCTGGCGCAAGGCGTTCGCCAAGTACCTGCTCCGAGCATCCCTCTGGGGCGAAGTCGGCTGTGGCTTCCAGCTGACGCTCATCGCGGCGCGCGTGTAGGTGGTGTCCGTCCTCGGCTTCGTCGCGCAGCTCTTCCCTCCCGAGACGTGGCGTGCGACCGAGCGCCAAGCTGTCGCGCGTCTCTTCCTTGGGCCACGCGGATGGTTGTCCCCGGAGGTTCTCCGCGACCCGAGGCCGATGGGATTTGCAGGCGGTCTCACGGACGTCGACCACCTTTTCCTTGCCGCTCGCTTCCGTGTGGTCGTCCACGAGGCGCGTCGCCATGGAGGCCTGCAGGTGGCACCTCGTGCCCGCGCCCTGCGCGAGGGCATGGCCGCGACAGAGTTCCTGTACCGGAGGGCTGTCTGGCATCAGTGGTTTGCGAGCGCGGCCGTCCTGCACCTGGAGGCCGCCGCCGACCACTTCGAACGTCTGGGATGGAGGGCCTCCCGCGTGCGGACCAGGATCCTCGGCGCCGCGGACGCACCAGTGGACGCGGAGGAGCGGGAGGAACGCTGCAAAGCCCGCTGGCAACGCACGGGCCTGGACATTTTGCAAGAGCTCCCGACGGCAGTGCCCGGGCGCTTCTGGCGGCGACGTCTGGAACGGTGGTCTTTGAACCTATTCCCGCGTCTCCGCGCTTCGCGGGCGCAGGGGGTCCTCGAGAGGTTGCGGACTGCGGCTCCTCCTTGCGTCCGCGCCGCATTGCTGCGGACGTGGCTCAACGGATGGTGCACCGGCCGTCGGTTTCAGCAGCGACGCAGATGCATCTTCGGGTGCATGCTGGAGGACTCCATCGAGCACTACGCGCACTGCCCCGTCGTGCACACGTTCGCGCGGCGCCGGCTGGCGATCCCGTCGGCGGCGGACAGCCTGGCAGCTTTCCTGCTGATGGACCGGCCGGTGGCGAACTTGCCCGCGGACACCGTCCTGCTTTCCGCGGTGCGGACCGCCGCGGTGTACAGGGTGCACTGCAAATCGCGCCACTCTGAGCAGACTGGCCCGATGACGGCCGACGCGCTCCACCAGGCTAGTCTGGAGCTGGTCCGCGGGCATCCTTCGGCGAGCGCGCTCGCGCGGGCGTATGCTGGCGAGCGCCGCGCACCCGCGCGCGCGCCGCAACGACGGGCAGTTTCTGCTCACCCGTACCGCCGATAGGGCGCCCCGGCCGCCGTCTTCCCGCTCCTCCTCTCCTCCTCCTCCTTGAGATGTTTTTTTTATCCTCTGGGGGGTAACGCTCGTTACCCGGGCCTCTCCCCCCCCCCCCCCCCCGTAACGGTAACGCTCGTACGCGGGGGGGGTCTCGGTCTTCCCCTCCAACATGCTGGTGCCCGAAGGCATGCGCACTGTGGTGTGGTGGTCGCAGGCGCACTGTGGGCGCTCGCAGGCCATTGCGGCGCTCGCATGCGCGATGCTGGTGCTTGCGGGCTTTGCGCTTGTACTCGAATCGTCGTCGTCGTCGTCGTCGTCGTCGTCGTCGTCGTCGTCGTCGTCGTCGTCGTCGTCGTCGTCGTCGTCGTCGACGGCGCCCGAAAACGGCCTCCGGAGGCCGAAACAGGCGGCAAACGTCGTCGTCGTCGTCGTCGACCTCGTCGCTCGTCGCTCGTCGATCATCGTCGTCGCGCGCGCGGGCGCGGGCGTGGTGCCGGGACCACGCGGCGGGCTTTGCGCTTGTACTCGCATCGCAAGCCACTGTGGTGCTCTCAGGCAGAGAGCGCTGCTCGCGCGCATACTATGGCGATCGCAGAGCGCCCCTGCTTCGCCATACCCCGCCCAGCCCAAGCGTTACCGTTACCCGGGGGGCACGACCCCCCCCCCCCCCCCTCGGGTAACGAGCGTTACCGGCCGGAATAAAAAAATGATCTCCTTCTGCACTCGCGGGCCGTAATTCGTGACATTTTCGTTGCGTGTTGCCGCCGCCTTCGCAGGCCGTCTTCAATTTTGGGTGTACCGGCCTATCCTCGATTTGAGGCCCGTCCCCGGCGTCCGTAGCCCGAGTTTCGGCCACGTTCGCAGGACAACCCTGCGGGGGGCTTTCCTTGTCGACGGTGTGTCTGGCGTCGCCCGGGAGCGTGCAGTACAGCCGTGCGCGTTCGCGAATAATTGCCCTAATTTCTGCACCTCTTTTCCTCCCCTCTCTCCTCCTCCTCCCGTTCCTTTGTCAGGTTGTGTTTTTCGTGCATGACAGGAGGCTTGGACCAAAGGCTCGCGGCGTTTTCGCTTCCAGCGAGTTGCATCGCAGTTGGGGCTTTCACGCTTGCGGCAGCATGAGTAGGTTAGCTCCTGTGGAGGTCCCGCAGACCACCCCGCAGCCGCGAGGGATCCAAGGTCCCAGGTGACCGGAAAACGCTTCCCGCCACCCGGCCTGAATTCCCGCCGGTGCTTGCGAGTATGGGCATCCTCTGCTGTCCCGGCCGCGTGGCCGATAGCGTCTCTGCCTAAGCTGGCTTGGAGCGGGTAACAGGGTTCAAAGTTGTACCGCATCCGCCTGGGATATCCTTCCCCCCTCGTCTCTTTCCTCCCGCTCTCTCCCCCCCTTCCGCTCTCTCCTCGGATCGTGTTCTGGTTAGTCCGGCCGTGCATTGCCGCGGTACTTGCCGATCCGGCAGCGCACCGAGTCCGTGACATGAATTCCGCTGTTCGCTTCTGTCCCGGCCACGTGGCCGATAGGCTCATGGGCGTGCCGGCCCATCCGCTATCGCACGGCGGAGGGTTGTTGTTTGGCGCGGCGGCGGAAAAGGGGCGCGTCTTAGCGCCATCGTGTTGAGTCTGCTTGTCTCCTCTCCTCTCTTCTCCTCTCCTCTCTTGCCGTTGCCGCCGCTGCCGCTTATCTACCGTCTGCAATCATGATAGCTTGTTGGAGTCGCTCCGGCTGGAGCTGCATTCGCGGGGGATTTCCGAGTGCTTTGGCTTGTCCACCCTCCTCCCCCTCCCTCCTGTCTTCCTCCTCCTCCTTCTCTCCTCCTCGTTCTTGTCGGGGTTTAAAGTTCGCGTGGTCATTCACGGAGCTTGGCCTCTCATAGTTTTGTAACTATGCAGTTTTGCCATTGTCCAAATTCTCCAGTTGCACGCAACGGTTCGCCTATGGCAGGCTGGCCTGCGCGCTGCTCCAGGTGTATTGGATTTCTCCTCCGCCTCTCTCCCCCTCTCCTCCTTTCCTCCTCCTCTCCCCGCCCCTCCGGCCTAGGTGAGGCTCGACGTTGGCACGACCTCTATTTTCGGGTGTTGGCCCTGTAGGATAATCCGCAGGTGCGCCGCAGCCGATCTGTTCGCCTGGCGAAATCATACTCGAGACCGGCATTTGTTTCCCTCGGGCGCGCGCCGAGGAAATGTTACTTAAGACCGGCTTTTTCCTAAATGGCCGCTTCTGTGATGCTCAGGCGGAAGACTCTTTAACAGTTTTTACGCCGGTTGGGCTTGCATCCAGAGCTGGCAGCAGAGGATATCGGTCCTGTCCGCTTCGTCCCCTCTGCTTTCCTCCTCCTTCTCCCAAAAGTGCGCTGGAAAGAAAAAAATGTATGCCCTTCGTGGCCCCTGCTCGTTCGCGCCCGCCATGGCTCCATATGCATGCGCTTCGTGGCCCCGCTGTCGCTCTTCGTGGCCCCCTCGCTGTCCTTCGTGGTCCCGTCGATGCCGTCAGTGGCCCCTTCCTTGCCCTCTGCGGCCCAACATACGTATATCCTTCGTGGCTCCCGCTCGTTCGCGCCCGTCGTGGCCCCATATGCATGCCCTTCGTGGCCCCGCTGTCGCCCTTCGTGGCTTCCTCGCTGCCCTACGTGGCCCCGTTACTACCCTCAGTGGCCCCGTCGTTGCCTTTTTGTGGCCCCGCATTATCTGCCCTTCGTGGCCCCCGCTCGTTCGCGCCCGTCGTGGCCCCATACGCATGCCCTTTGTGGCCCCGCTGTCGCCCTTTGTGGCCTCATTGCTGCCCTTCGTGGCCCCATCACTGCCCTTCGTGGCCCCACTGTCGCTCTCGCTCTCGCTCGCGCTCGCACTTTCGCTCGTCGTCGTCGTCGTCGTCGTCGTCGTCGTGATCATCGTCGTCGGCGTCGCCGTCGTTGTACCCAACCTTCCAATGTATTTCAACATGCACATCAAGCGTTTTTCGTCGTTTTCGGCCTCTGGGGGCACTCGCCGGGTCCCAGGACACTCAAAGCGACTCGGGACGAAAAACCGTCCCAGGGAATGGGTCGAGACCCCTGGAGACCCAGTGTTGAACAAATCAGTGCATCGGTCCCTAGCGAATTGGCAGGACAGGGGCCGAGGCTGTCCGACGGAGGTACCTAAGACGGGGCCCGTGGGCGGTCCTGGCGGGGTTCGATTTCAACTTCTGGATTCCGCCCCCCAGGGGTACTTGGTGGAGGAGTGTGCGGTGGGCCCCATCCAGAGGAGAGCGGCCCGCGACCGCTGCGCTTGGAGCGTGCAGCGGATACACCTGACAGCATTGTCGTCTGCCTCCAGCCTGTGCGCGACCGATATACTCCCTCCATCACTTCGGGACCTTTCTCCTCCTCTGACTTCCCCTTCCCTTCTGGCTCCTGCCGGCACCGCCGAGGAGAGCGTTGCGACGCAGGTCCCCGACGAGCTGTCCCCGTTCCTCTCCAGCTCGCAGGGCTCGCCCTGCCAGGAGTCCCAGGCGAGTGCCGGCCCGAAGTGCCGCTTGTCTCTGCCGTATGTGTCAGAGGCGGCCATGACGCTGAAATGCTGAGGACCATTCTGGGCTCAGAGGGGGGCTCCGATTTTCGGGTCTTTCAGTAGATCTGGCCAGGCAGCCTTCTCGTGGCCGAGGCTCGCTGAGGCCAGAAAGGCCTTTCGTTCCTTCTTGAGCGCTCCTTCTGGCAGCACGAGGGCTATATGCCGTGCTACTGTCGCCGCCTCCATCTGTCGACGAGCTGCCTTGCGCCTGCAGAGCGGAAGGGCCAGGGGGGGTGGTTCTGGCTGCCGCCAGAGGCCGAGAGGAGAGGTCGCGCACATGGCCCCAGGAGGCAAGGCGCGGGCCCAGAGGAATATGAGGAATATGAGGAATATGAGGAATATGAGGCATAGGACGAGGCGACGGCGACGGCGACGGCGATTTCTATCTACCCATCCTTAAAGAAAAGGGGGGGGGAAAGAGGGGAGTAGGCCCAGCCACACACCTGCGCCCCAAGTGGCAGACGGAGGTGGCTGGGAGGGTTTTGCATACCCGTCCTTGGAGAGCTCGGTTAAAAGGCGGGGAGCGGGATCGACCTCATGAGTGACGCCGCGGCGGCACATGTGACACCGCGGCGGCACGGGTCGAACCGCCACCCTTGGTGTACTGGTGTATCCGGTTGGCAACTGACCCCAAAGAGTATTGGATTACTGATATTGACAGGCAGGGGATAAATCCCGTTCACGGCCTCATGGAGGAATATGAGGAATTGGTTTACTGGTGTATTGGTTGATTGGTGCATGAAGATGGAGGTACGTTTGGACCCCTCCCTGCAGCCGTCTTCGGTGGCCGAGGGGCTGCAGGGAGGTCCTCGGCCCCCTCCATTGGCTATTGACGCCGTAAAGTATTAGTGTATTGGTGTATTGGTGGGAGAGGGCGACCCAAGCGGCCCCTATGATGGCAGCCGCAAGGGGTGTGAGGCCTATGATGGTCCTCGCTGGTGAGGCCTATGATGGTCCTCACCGGGGTGGGGGTGGGGGAAGAGGGCAGAACGTTGAAGCGGATGTCCGGCAGCAACGTCCTGGTGGGATACTTGAAAAGGGGACTTACAAACAACGTCTGCCCTCCGCCTATGTTCCAGAGGAGCCCCGTTCAAAGGGCGACGTCGACGACGACGAGGGCCAAGGACGAAGACGAGGACGAAAACGAGGACGACGACCGGCGAAGGAGGAAGGAGGAGGAAAGCAGAGGCAGAGAGAGAGAGGGAGAGAGAAGAGAGAGAGGGAGAGAGAGAGAAGAAGAGAGAGAGAGAGAGAAGAGAGAGAGAGAGAGAGAAAGAGAGAGGCAGAGACGAGGACAGAGTGCACGCCTCGGGGGGTCGGCCCCCGGACCCGGAAGATACGAAATACACAGATTTCGTATCACAAGGTAGCTGGCAGCGAAGCTGCATCATGGCACCCCGGGAGCGTGCAGCAGCAGGGATGCACCACCTGGAGTGCGAAAGCGAGACGTGGTGGCGTTAACCCGGCCGAAGCCCGGTGACCAGAGGAGGCCCCCAGAGGCCGACAAGGGTCACAGGCCGGAGGTATCCACAACCTGTATCTCCGCGGGTGCGATTTATTTTCTCCGCCGGCACGAATGGACCGGTACACCCAAAAGCACAGGGATTCAACAGCGGATAGGCCAGTACACCACAAAAAAAATGGATGGACCGGTACACCCAAAAGCATTTATTGGCTTTATCCCATGGGGTGGGATACCCGCAGGGGCATACACCCATAACCCACGACACACACCACACGAATACACACACACTCGACCACACCCCCCAATCAGACGTGTAGAAAGTCCCAGCCCCCCGCGTGCAGCTGATGGGGCGACCCCAGCGGCAGTGGAGGCCTCCAAAGGTCCTGGCAGGGTAGCCTGAAGGAGGGAAGTAATGACGCGGATCCGCTCGGAGGGGGAAGTGGGAGGGGGAAGGAGGGGAGAGCGGGGAGGGGGAAGAAGGAGGGGGAGAGGAGAGGAGGGCCAGGGGAGGGGGGGCGGGGACGGGGAGCGTCTCGGAAGCTGCTGTTCATAATAGCTAGGGTCCTGAGTCCTGACAGGGGCACCTGAAACGGGAAACCTGAAAGAGGAAAGCGGGCCGGACCGGGGAACCTGAAGCCGAAGCAAAGCGACAGGGGGGGACGATCCAAGGCGGCCCCTGGACAGCTCGCGGCGAGGGCCGCTGCTCCGGACATGTAGATTGGGCGGCGGCGGCGGCGGCGACGACGGCGGCGACGACGACGACGACGACAACGACGACGACGACGACGGCGGCGGCGACGACGACGACGGCGACGGCGACGACGACGACGACCGACGACGACGACGACGACGACGACGAGGCGACGGCGACGGCGACGGCGATTTCTATCTACCCATCCTTAAAGAAAGGGGGGGGGAAAGAGGGGACTAGGCCCAGCCACACACCTGCGCCCCAAGTGGCAGACGGAGGTGGCTGGGAGGGTTCTGCATACCCGTCTTTGGAGAGCTCGGTCAAAAGGCGGGGAGCGGGAACGACCTCACGAGTGACGCCGCGGCGGCACATGTGACACCGCGGCGGCACGGGTCGAACCGTCACCCTTGGTGTACTGGTGTACTGGGTTGGCAACTGCCGCCAAAGAGTATTATATTACTGACATTGACAGGCACCGTCAGCCGGCAGGGGATAAATCCCGTTCACGGCCCCATGGAGGAATATGAGGAATTGGTTTACTGGTGTACTGGTTGATTCGTGCATGAAGGTGGAGGTACGTTTGGACCCCTCCCTGCAGCCGTCTTCGTTGGCCGAGGGGCTGCAGGGAGGTCCTCGGCCCCCTCCATTGGTTATTGACGCCGTAAAGTATTCGTGTATTGGTGTATTGGTGGGAGAGGGCGACCCAAGCGGCCCCTATGATGGCAGCCGCAAGGGGTGTGAGGCCTATGATGGTCCTCGCTGGTGAGGCCTATGATGGTCCTCACCGGGGTGGGGGTGGGGGAAGAGGACAGAAAGTTGAAGCGGAAGTCCGGCAGCCACGTCCTGGGGGGATGCCTGAAAACGGGACTTAAAAACAACGTCTGGCCTCCACCTATGTTCCAGAGGAGCCCCGTTCAAAGGGCGACGACGACGACGACGAGGGCCAACGACGAAGACGAGGACGAAAACGAGGACGACGACCGGCGAAGGAGGAAGGAGGAGGAAAGCAGAGGCAGAGAGAGAGAGGGAGAGAGAAGAGAGAGAGGGAGAGAGAGAAGAAGGGAGAGAAGAGAGAGAGAAGAGAGAGAGAGAGAGAGGCAGAGACGAGGACAGATGTGCACGCCTCGGGGGGGTCGGCCCCCGGACCCCGGACCCGGAGCAAGGACGGAAGGAGGGAACAAGGGGTGACAAGGGAGGGGGACTCTCTTTGGAGCCGCCAGGGGGTCTGCGGCGGTCCAGCACTGGTTCCAGCTAGCAGGAAAGGCGGGCAGGTTTGAGGTCAAGGTTTGGGAAGGTTTCTTGTCGCGTTCGGCCTCCCAGGGCCGTTTTCGGGCCCTGGGATTGTGAGCAAGTGATCTGGGGTGGAAAATTGCACCAAATGGACCCTGGAAGGGGTGCCCGGGGACCGACTTTGAGCGGATTTGTCCTCATCCCCTTTCCTGACGGATTTCTGGGGTCCCAACCAGTTCAGACCCCCAGCCGCCCCCATCACTTTCTCCATCTCCCACCTACCTCTCCACAGCAAAACTTGAGCTGTCTCAGCCTTGCCCTGCCTTGATTTGTGCTCGCTGACCCGTTACGCTGCGACTGCGTCGCGAATGCGGGGGCCGCAGAAGCTTCGACCCATTCCCTGGGACCAGCGTTGCATCCTGAGTCGTTTTTCGACGGTCTCGGGGCCCAGAGAGGGCCCCCCTGAGGCCGACAAGGACGAAAAGCCTGCGCATTGAGTTTCTCAATACGTTGGAGGTCTGGGAACGAGGGGTGACAAGGCAGGAGGACGGCCGTCTGCGGCGGCGGCGGCGGCCCGCCCTGCGGGGCCTCCGAGCGGCGCGCCCGGCCCGAGGCCGCTCCCGACGGCGCTGGGCCGCCGACGCCGGCGGGCGGCTCCCCGCGGGGCTCGCCCAGCCGAGCGGAGGCGCCGCCGAAAGGAGTAGGAGGGGGGATGAGATGATTGTGGCGGTGGTGGTGGTGGTGATGATGGTCGTGGTGGCGGTGGTGGTGGTGTTGATGATGATCGTGGTGGTGGGGGTGGTGATGACGACGACGACGGCGGCGAGGATGATGAGGAGGATGACGATGCTGATGATGATGCTGATGATGCTGAGGATGGAGAAAACGACGTCGAAGAGGCGGATGACGATGATGCTGATGATGGTGGTGGTAGTGGTGCGATGATGGTGATGATGATGGTGATGATTGTCATGATGATGATGATGCTGATGATGATGCTGGTGATGATGATGATGATGATGATGATGATGATGATGATGATGATGATGATGGTGATGGTGATGGTGATGGTGATGGTGATGGTGATGGTGGTGGTGAGGATGATGATGCTGCTGCTGGCGGAGGGGGAAGGGGATGGGAGGAGGAAGGGGAGGGGGTGGCACAAGCCAGGTGCGCTCGTGTCACTCCTACCCCTGATGGTCAGCAGGGCAATGATTCCCGGAAGGTGCGCGATGCATCGTACAGCACGGAATAGCAGGGCGTAGAAGACCACGGTAGAGCGTAGTATGTCATAGCATGGCGTGGCGTTGCGTAGTGAAGCATTGCATCACAAAGTATTGCAACGCAAAGAATGGCCTCGCACAGCAGCGCAGAGCAGAACATGACATAGCATGGCGTTCAAAGCCTAGCATGGCACAGCATGGCGTGGCACTGCGTAGTCAAGCACTGCGCATCCTAGCATTGCAGCTGAAAGCATGGCATCGCACAGCGGAACACCGTATAGCATTGCATTGCATGCCGTGGCATGGCACTGGAAATAATGACGCCAGCGCTGCAGCCGGAGCACGATTCGGAAAGAGCGGCGGAAGCGCGGAAATGAGGCCAGCGCTGCAGCGGGAGCAGGGTTCGGAACGAGCGGAAGCGCGGAAATGAGGCCAGCGTTGCGGTTCTTCTCCTCCTCCTCATCCTCATCCTCCGCCTTCTCCACAAGAGCTATTGTGGCTGGACCTCTCGCTCTAACCCGGCGGGGACTCGAGGCCCCCATTTCTATCTGGAATGAGGCAATCAATGTGTTGCGCAGCCCGGGCCAGAAAGGAAGATCAGTAGAGCTTCGCTTTTGAGTTGTTCTGATAGCCAGGACACTCCGCCTCTGACGGGCGCATCATCATCACCACCACCACTATCATCATCATCATCATCATCATCATCAGCAGCAGCAGCAGCAGCAGCAGCATAATCATCATCAGCATCATCATCATCATCGTCGTCGTCATCATCATCATCATCATTACCATCATCACCACCGCCAGCATCATCATTTTCATGATCATCGTCGTCATCATCATCATCACCATCATCGTCACCACCACCGTCACCTTTACCATCACCACCATGACCATCACCATCACCATCATCATCACCATCAACACCAACATCACCATCACAAACATCATCATCATCATCATCGTCACATAGCACCCATCGTCACTCCATCACCATCATCATCAGCATCATTATCACCATCTCTAGAATTGCCATCGTCATCACCAGCAGCATCAACAGCACCATCATCATCATCATCATCATCATCATCATCATCATCAAACACCACAATCATCACCCTCATCACCACCCTCACCATCACCCTCACCATCATCATCGCCATCACCATCACCATCACCATCACCATCACCATCACCATCACCATCACCATCACCATCACGGTCACCATCACCATTGCCATCACCATCACCATCACTTTCACCATCACCATCACCATCACCATCACCATCACCATCACCATCACCACCATCACCATCACCATCACCATCACCATCACCATCACCATCACCATCACCATCACCATCACCATCACCATCACCATCACCATCCTCTTCCTCCTCCTCCACCTCCTCCTCCCCTCCACTCTCTCTTCCTCCCTCCCTCCCTTCTCCTCTTCCTCCTTCCCTCCTCCTCCTCCTCCTCCTCCTCCTCCTCCTCCTCTTCCTTACCCCCCCCAGACGTGTCGGTAGGGCGGTCCGAGTGATTCGCCTGAGATTCCTCAGCAGTTTCAGCTATGGGGCCGCGTTTTTATTGTTTTTAAATGTGGCTCTCGCCTTAGCGCCGCGCACATTCGTTTCACAGTTTGCAGCAGTTTCAAGGATGAGGTTCGTTCCTTCTTACACTGTTGCTCTCGCCTCAGCAACGCGCACATTCGTCTTGAACTGTGCGAGGAGTTGAAGGATTCAAAGTCCCAGGAACGATGTTCTGTTTCGAGTTAGAAGTAGGAGGACGTGTCAGTCACGTTGATTCACGTCGTTCTAGTACGATTGAGGATTGTCACGACGACGCCGTCACGTAGATTCGCGGCGCGGATTCAGTGGCTGGCATGATCAAGGATTATCAGACGATTGTCTTTCAATTCTGCATCTACTCAAATGAACATCAGCTCTTCTTGTAGAGACCTGTGAAGAGGGAACTCCGAGGGGGGGTGTCCTGCAATATTTTTGCTGCATCTTGGGTTTGTGCTGGTCCTTCTCCTCCTCCCTCCCTCCCTCCCTTCCTCCCTCCTCCCTCCCACCTCCCTCCCTCCCTCCCTGCTGCTGCGGACGCGAAATGATGCCACAGATAACTGCAGCAATTTCTGTCTGGCACCTGAGACGCCCATCACCTCACCCAGCGGTGACTGATTACATGTAAATTTTTCCATAGGCCGACTTGCAAATATATCATATATTTTATAAATTAGCTTCTGTGTGCCACGCTCTGTAAACTTCTGGTCGGGTGGGATTTATTTCCTCCAGCGACACAAGCCGTCGGTACATAGATTTACAAGCCGTCACCCGTGCGACTCGGCACTGGGAGTGTGGCTGACATCCGGCCGCCTCCTGGTTCCAGGTCGCGCGGCGGGCGTGCGACACGTGGTGTGTGGTTGGTATCCGGCCGCCTCCTCGCTTCGCAGCGTCCGTGTAGCGCCAGTCCCAGCATGCATGTAGCAGACAACGCGGGAACCGACAGTAGAACAGGATGTCCTCATAAGCATTGGGCTTTTTTTTTGCTTCAAGCTTCGTGTCGCGGAGCACGATTCCCGCCAGCGCTTATGAGAATAGTGTGTTGCATCGTTTTTTGGGCCAGGAGGTGTGGGGCAACGCCACCTCCTGGCAGCGGAGGCTGCTGACCGGGTGTGGCAACTCCCCGGTCGCAGGGATCATCTCCAGAACTGTTTTGGCTCAAGACATTTGGAGTTCCAGCGAGCCTCCGAGTGGAAAAACAATCGATCCTGCCAGATTGCAGGGCGCACTGGATTTCATCGGTTCTGTTTCCAACGACGCGGGCACCGGCGTGGCGCGAGCAGGGTTGGCCAGGGATTTCGCGGGGGCTTGCCCGGAGCGCGCTGCGCCAGGTTCCGGGGCCCAGTTGTTCGGCCACTGGGGGGGGGCGCGAAAGGCGCGCCGCTGACCGAGCAGGCTCGGCAACTCCCTGATGTCCTCGGCTCTGCGCCAGCTGCCCAGCATGTATTTTCAGCTGCTTGGCGTTCGTGTCGCGCGTCTTGCACGCGGCCGGAAGTTTGTGCGATTTGCTGGGCTGCGCCCGCACATCGGTCATCTGGCGGTTGCCTCGGAACCCGGGCGACGCCCAGCAGCTGCGCCTGGGCGGCGCCATTCCGCGCCCACCGACTCGTCGGCGAGCAGCGGAATCGTGCTCGCATTAACCAGTTACCGTAGGGTGACGAACAGCTGCTGGCAGCAGGCGCCGGGCAGGCCAAGACGGGGCGTTCGATGGACGACTATGTCTTCGACGTCCCCGAGGACGCCGCCATCGCCGAGGGGTTTCCCCATCGGCCATGTCGGTTGTGCAAAAATGGGCCGGCAGCGATTTCTCGGGCCACGTCCAGCAGGCGACGTTTGCTGCCTGGCGGGAAGTCGATGGGGGCAGACAGAGGATCTGGCACGGGAGCTGCAGGGGCTTGGGAACGCCGACAGTGAGCAAATGCCCCAGCTGCCATCGAGCGCGCCGCGCCCAGCCCCGGTCGCGCGCCGCGCGCTTGGCCCCGACACCTGGGGGCGCATCCCCAGGCATGCTCGCGTCGCACAAAAATCCGGACGGGAGTTTATTATTATTATTATTACCATTATATTATTATTATTAGTATTATTATTATTAGTATTATTATTATTATTATTATTATTATTATTAGTTTTTTAAGTTATATATTTATATATATATATATATATATATTATGATAAATACATATATATATATATATATATATATATATATATATATATATATAGATATATATATATATATATATATATTATATATAATATATATTCGGGGGCGGTCCTGGGGAATGGGTCGAGACTTCCGGGGGCGCCGTCCGGAGAAAAAAACACAGGACGTCGCATCTCTGGGTCATCAGCGTCAGAACATCCACGCGCGGTGTCAGCGGTACCTGCGCGGCGCCCCCGCGGGCGAACGCGCTCCGCTCGCGGGGGCGGGCGAGGGGGGGGCGTGGAATTGTGCCTGGGCCCGGGAGTGCGCGGAGCATTCTACGGGTGCAGCGAGGAACCGCCCGGTAAGTGCGATGCCGGCGCCTCCGGCCGCCGCGATTGAGCTCTCCCCCGCCGTCGAGGCCGCGGAAACGAAGCGCGGCGCCGACCTCCTGGCCGAGGAAGAGGGGTCGATGCCATCGAAGTCGCCGCGTCCATTTTTGAGGGGCGCACCATCTGGGTCAAGTGCAAGTGTTTCGCGGGGCGCCCCCTCGAAGACGCCCGAAGCGTCGCGGATTCCAGGCGCGTCTTCAAATGGGGGCGCCCGAAGGGGCTGGGCAGCGCGATCGCCGGGGCCGCCCGGCGCCGCGCGGCGCTGGGGGGCTTCCGCGGCGCGGGCGCCGGGGCCTCCTAGATGTTCGCGGGGGCAGCGAAGCGGGCGTCGCAGCGCGCGCTGTCCTCGGAGGCGGCGAATCGCCCAGATTGGGCGCGCGTCGCCGTGGGCGCCCAGAAGGCGCCCCTGTATTGCGCGAGCTGCGCCGAGGCGCGGGGGCAGGGCGAAGCTGCCCGCGAGGTGAATTGCATCCCGCCGCCCGGCAGCGCAGCAAACCTAGGACAGGCGCCGTGCTCCGAGTTCGTCGAGGAGCGGGCCGGGCGCGTGCGCTGCGTCGAGTCAGGCGCGGTCTGCAAGGGCGCGCCAGGGGCCGTCTCCACGAATATCGCCCGGGGCACGCGCTCGCCCGAGCGCGGCGCCGAGCCGACGCGGTGGGGCCCGGAGCTCCCGGTCAAGCA
>CAUYUJ010020585.1:80339-87839 GCA_963575745.1 Prorocentrum cordatum | reverse complement strand
GACCAAGATCGCGGAGATGGAGGAGTCGCTTGCATCCCTGGACGACGAGATCTATGCCATCGAGGATGGCATCCAGCAGCTCGAGCAGGCGCTGGAGGACGAGGAGATGATTGTCGAGGAGGACGATCAGCAGCCACCACCTCCATCTGGAGGCGGCCAAGCGGAGGCGCTGCCCAAAGCCGGGTCCTGGGGGGCTCCCCATCACGGGCCAGGCATGGGACAGCAGCCCCAGCAGGCGCCAGGCTTTCCGCCGAAGCAGCCGCCGCCCCAGCCGCCGCCCCAGCAAGTGCCAGGCTTTCCGCAACAGGCGCCGATGCATGTGTCAGGAGGTGTGCCACCACCGCCTCCCATGCCGCATCAGATGGCGCCGCCAGACTACAACCCGCAGCTGGCTCAGATGCTCTACAATCTCGTCTCCAACCAGAACAGGATGGACCAGGCCATGGGTCAGATTGTTGTTGCTATAAACAACCTGGGCTTGGGTCAGCCAGCTGCTGGCGTGCCTCAGGGCATGGCTCAGGCACCGAGGACTTTTCAGACAGCCGCGGGCCCAGTTCAGCAGCCTGCAACATCTTCGGCGGAGACGGAGGCTCACCCGCCTGGACTGCCAGCAGCTGGCACCCATGGGTACGGTCAGCCGCCAACCTTCACCTTCGGTCGTCCAGCCATGAATTGGAGCGACCCGAGGCACCCAAACCACAACCAGTACCTCGTGGAGAAGGCCGCCCAGGAAGCGGTCGACAAGGGGCCGAAGGCCACGCCCACAGAGAAGGACGAGCCCAGGACACCAACGCCAGTCCGAGGTACAGCTACACCGATCTCGACGACACCGCCAGCCAACTCCCTGGAGAAGCAGTTCCACGCAGCGATGGCATCGGGCGAGACCATCCACGTCCCATCGTCAGCAGAAGAGGCGGCGTCAGAAGTTTTGGGCGAGCCCTTGGTCTCGCAGTATCCGTCACCTACACAGGCATGGGGGCCAGCTTCTGCCCTGGCGGAGGCCACGCCCTATGTGGAGATGCTGGCGCCCACTCAGTGCATGGCCTCCCAAGGCGAGGCGATCCCAGGTCCAGCGACCTCGTGCACCTCGCCTCTCACGGCATCGACAGCGGCCTCAGACGGCCCGTCACCAGGCGCAGCCAGCTCCGCGCCCTTGAGCAGCCGAATGGACAAGAGCCGCTCGCCGCCACACAAGCTACAG
Organism: Prorocentrum cordatum; assembly: GCA_963575745.1. Lineage (NCBI taxonomy): Eukaryota > Dinophyceae > Prorocentrales > Prorocentraceae > Prorocentrum > Prorocentrum cordatum. The sequence goes on along the minus strand of CAUYUJ010020585.1, from coordinate 86,638 downwards.
AAGACCGAGGACTAGACTCGGAACAGGGTGAACTGCATCTACCACGTCAGCGACGACGACTTCATTGGGGATCCGTTCTGACCAGGCCTTTTGTCTCAGGTTCGAGGGTATTCGTTTCAGCCCTCAACTCTCAGCAGCAGCCTAGCAGGTCGATTTTAATTAAAAGTCCGTCGCAGCAGCATCAGTCTTTTAAGCATCCTTCCTCCCCCCCCGCTGTCAGAGACCATGGTGCGGTCGACGCGTCCTTGTTGTGTAAACGCGAGCTCGCTCCCGTGCTTCAGTTGCTGTCAGTTAGCCTCTTGCGTTTATGTGACGCACTCTCTTACGCTGCCTCGCACTTGATTTCGGTAAGTTCGAGGCATACAGTTTCATGTGTCGCTAGGCCTAGTGGCCAAGATCTGTCACCACCACCCTGTGGCACTCCCCCTCCTGGAACCCCCTCTCCTCGTCGTGTCAGGCTTTCTCTTGAGCACACTTTGTTCAATCCTGGGGACAAATCGGTGAAGTGCGACTTGGGAGACGGTGACAGACTCCTCCGTGCTATTCGTGATAGTGAACCTCTGTTGCTGGACGCCACGATGACCAGCGACCATTACCATCCAGCTGCTATCATGGCACTGGAAGTCTCCGACAGGGCAAGCGACATCGGAGGCAGCATCAGCATATACACAGATGGGTCCCTTAGGAAGAAGGACGACTATACTTCTTGGGCATTTGTAGTTACTAGCATCCAGGGGGACATGCTTAACTACCACGGGCACCTCAAGGGGCTCACGGGCCTATCTGTACCTGGGGAATCCCTTCCTACTCTGGAATCCAGTACCTTCTGTGAGCTCTTGGGAATTGTTTGGGCCCTGGTCTGGGTCTATCAAGGGCTGTCCCTGGGCACCATAGGGACCAATACCATCGTCAAGATTTACTCGGACAGCACCAGCGCTCTGGGACTTGTGCAGGGCTTGTTCGTTCCTACGGCTTTCAGAGATACAGCTGCGGTCTCGCAGCATCTTTTCGCCACCGTCCAGGCTGCATTATGCTTGGCAGTTTACCATGTCTCTGCGCACTCGGGCAACCCCTGGAACGAGCTTGCGGACGGGATCGCGAGCGATCAGGATGTTGGCCCCAGCCCCCTCCCTAGCTCGATCGTTCAAGATCTTTACCATACCGTTGATCTGGATTGGGCCTGGATCACTCACCTCGACGATGATCGTCGCTCGGCCTACCCCCTCGACGGTTCGGGTCGTTTGTCTCTCCCCCTCGTTCCCCACGGATGTCGTGAGGATTGGATCGGATCGAGCACTCCTGAGGCCCCCAAGGTCAAAAGATCGATCAGATATGACTTCTCAGTTGTCAGTTTCAACGCCCTCACTGCTAAGGAAGACGCTGTTTCCCTCGCTCGTGAAGACGAGGCAGACTTAGGTTCAGCAGCAGGACACTCGGCAGTCCTGATGCGGCAGCAGTTCGCTCACATGAACGTCCTCCTTGCTGGCATCCAGGAGGGCCGTAACAAAGAAGGATATAGGCTTGCCAACAATTTCCTTATGTTTCGTGGCCCCTCTCACAACGGGAACCTTGGGTGTGAAATCTGGGTTAATGGGTCACTCCCCTACGCTCGTGCTTGCGACCGGGAGTTCTTCCTTGAGAAGAAACACTGTCTGGCGGTCCACGCTTCTGCCAGATGCCTCATCATGAAAATCAACGCCCCTCTGTTCAGGATAGTGGTGGCCTCCTGTCATGCCCCCCACAATGAGGAGCCGTTTACATCCCGTCAGGCTTGGTGGAACCACCTGAGCGAGCTATTTTTGCGCTTCAAGGTGGGCTGCTGTTTCATTGATGCCAATGCCAGAGTTGGAGTCAACTCGACCACTTCGAGATGTGGAGATCAGGGTTTTCAGCAGGAGCCTGACAGCTCCGGAGGTCTCTTTTTGAAGTTTCTTGAGGAGGTCAACCTTAACGCGGTCAATACGCTCTTACCTAACCTGGATGGCCCCGAGAAGGCCTATACCTGGACAGCTAACAATGGGAATCAGCACAGGATTGACTATATTCTGATGTCTGACTACTTCTACAAAAACATGGTGTCGGTTAACACTTGTTTGGATTTCGACATTCAGAGGGACAAGCCAGATCATTACCCGGTTGTTGGGGCCTTTAGGGCTCTCCATAACAAAGATATAGCGCCTCCCAGGGATACCATCAAGAGTGAGCTCACTAAGGACCCCCACCGACGCGAAGCTTTCGCTATACTGCTGCGAAGCGCCCCCATTGTTCACTGGAATACGAATATTAATGAGCATTATCAAGTTCTGGTTTCGCACATCATTTCGTCTGCAAACATTGCCTTTGGTACCCCCGCTTCAGTTCCCAATAAGCCGTACATTGACGAAGCATTGCTTGCAGTAATTCAATTCAGGAGGCGTGTCAGGCAGATTATTCGTTCGAGCAGGAGAAAGGATTTCAAGGCCTTCATTTTGCACTGTGCATTATGCTCGGCGGACATGCTTGACCTGTCAGCACTGCCCGACAGGATTGCTTACCTCGCCATAGAGTTCGTCACCTTGTCTGCTAACTATGGGAGGGGATGTGCTAGTATGGAAAACATCATCACTGCCATGGGCACGTTCCTCCAGAGGTCCCAAAAGATCCTTCGCAAACACATCAAACAAGCTAGGGTCGACAAAATTAACAACCTCGGCAAGGAGCTAAGTGAGCAAGAGTTGGCTGGTCAGGCCTCATTGGAATGGAGCACGCTTCACACCCTGCAGAGGTTCGGTGGCAAAGCAAGTAGGTTCTGCTCGGACGGCCTCCCGATGCGTATCGACGATCAAGGCAAGGTTTTGGACAGCGACAAGGCTATCGCTGACGAGACGCTCCGCATTTTCGGGGCCAACGAGCATGCCAATATTCAGAAGCTTACGGCCCTTTGCTTGGACTATAACGCTCAGGTTAATACGGGCACCCCTGAGGAAATCAAGCTTGAAAATCTTTCCAGTCTCAGGGCCCTCATGATTTCCCTCACTAGGTCGAAGAAAGGTAAAGCGGGGGGCCTCGACGGAGTCATTAATGAGCTTTACCAAGCTGCTGTACCGGAGACGGCTGCCATGCTTTTACTTTTGTTCCTCAAGATGCAGATGCTTTGTCAAGAACCGTTATGGGCCAAAGGAGGCCTGGCTGCGAGCATTTATAAAAAAGGTCCCTGGGTCGATCTGCACAACTATCGGCAGATTTTACTCGGATCCACGGTCCTCAAACATCACCATGCTTTCGTTCGCCGTGCTTTTGTTCAGATCGCCACGCAGCTGATTGGCGAGTGCCAGATGGGAGGCTTACCGCATCGAGGCACGGACCTCGCCTACCTCAGCCTGAGCCTGTTTCAGACCATCTGCGAGCAGATGGGCCTTTTCTCCATCATCCTTTTCTCTGACCTCACCCAGGCTTTCTACTCTGTCATCCTCCAGTTTGTCTCCTCCCTCAAGGGTCAGACTCAAGACTTGGAGGCCATCTTGGACGATTTGAAGGTTCCAGAATGCTTGACTCCCTTCTTAGAGGCCGCTGTCACTTCCCCCAAAATCCTGGACGATTTTGTGGACAAGCACGTTCACTACATGGTTGCGGAAACCTTCAGGACTCCTTGGTTCGAAGTCAAGGGCTCTTCGGCCCTGGCACAAAGCAGGTCTGGTACCCGCCCTGGGATGCCCCTGGCCGATTTTATTTTCAATATCAGTTTCAAACCCGTTCAGGACGATATACACTCTCGGTTAGGTGCTGCAGGCCTTCGGTTGCAGCTGGACAAGCTTCCAGATGCCAAGCGTGTTTTTCGAGCTGCAGACGGCAGCCAAGACGCTACAGCTGCGCAAGGATCGACCTTTGTGGACGATCTCATTACCCTGGCAGTAATTCAAGACAACCGACTATGGCGACCAGCTGTGGAAAAAACAGTGGAGATTGTGCATTCAGCAGTTCGAGCTCGTGGTTTTGTACCTAACTACGGGCCTGGCAAAACTGAGATCATGGTTGCGTTTCGTGGCCCACAGGCCAACAAGTGTCGTGCTGAGCTTTACCACGGTCCTGCTCCCAGGTTCAAGATAGACAAGTACGACCTATCAGTGCCAGTTGCAGTATCCTATAAGTATTTGGGCACCATGGTCGATAGGTACGCTAGCATGGGCCCAGAGGTCTCCTACAGGATTAATCAACAAAATGGCGCCCTCAGCACTCTCAAGAAGCACGTGTTCAGGAATCCCAATATCGAGCCTAACACTAAAGTCAAGTACGCTAAGGCCCTATGTTCCTCGCGGCTCCTCTACAACAGCGAGATATGGTGCGGACTTACGATTGCTCAAAGGGATCGCCTCGACAACGCCCACTCCCTCCCCTTCCGTTATGCCACAGGGTGTTTTAATGCTAATCCCGTGTTGGACAAAGAGCCAGCAGCCAAAGCACTGAAGTTGGCCAATTCTGTTCCTGCGTCTACGCTCATTCGCCTAAGGAGAATTCGTTTGGTCTCGAAACTAGCTCGTTTTGCCCCCAACATCCTGAGGCATATGTTGGACCTGGCCCTGCACTTCTGTGCTGGTTGGGCGGGTGAGCTCATCCGAGACCTTGGATGGTGGAGCGACTTCCTGGACCTCCCTGGCCATCACAGGCCAATCGGTGATTTTTCCTGGTGGATTTACTGTTCCCTGGACGGGCCCCAGTGGAAATGCTGGTGTAAAAACGTTTTAAGCTCAGTCACTCGTTACTTTGCTGATCAGGCGGATTTGCAATGCTGGCACAGCCAGATTCGCCACCTTTGCATAGATGATAATATACCCCCCCCTCCCTCGGTGAGCCTCCCTCCTCCCACCCTTATCTATCCATGTGATAACTGCGACTTTGTCGCTAGGACGCTCGCCACCTGGAAGGGCCACTGTACCAAGGCCCACCCCTCTTTAGACCCTGCCCAGGCCGTAGCACTGGGAACTGTTTGCCAGAGTTGTTGTCGAGAATTTTGGACTCATCCTCGTCTCTTGAAGCATGTGAGGAGATCCACTCGTTGCCTGTCTTCCCTTGCCGCGGTTATGAAGCCGCTAAGCGATGAAGATATCTGCGCTGGCAAGGTTGAAGATGCGATTATCACCAAAGCACTAAGGCAAAAAGGTAGATATGCTGAATTCTCAGAGGCTCCCCCCGTGGCTATCATAGGTCCGCGGCTGCTTGGTTGCCCGTGCTCGCCCATTAGTGCCTTGTCTCGCCAGCCGGTCGAGGCTCCAGAAACTGAAGTTGCTCCCGCCCAGATTGACAGACCCTTAGCCACGGGGGTGCATTATATTTTCAGCCTGTTTTCTGGTCAGCGGCGCCCCAAAGACACGCAAGATTACTTAGAAGCATTTCTTTGGGACAGCCCCAGGCCGGTTTTGTTTTTATCCATTGATATTGTAAACGATGCCAGTGTAGGTGACCTCACCCGCCCTGAGTCTCTCGCTATTCTGCTCAATTTCATACGTTCTGATCTGGTGCTTGCCTTGTTGTCAGGACCTCCATGTGAGACATGGAGTTGTGCCCGTGCCCAGCCCCCGCCGGAAGGTCAGGACCGCCCTCGTGTCCTCCGCTCTTCCTCCTCCCTCTGGGGGCTCTGTCACATCTCACCCAAGGAATGGCAGCAGGTCGCCCTAGGTAATGCCCTCCTCAGGGCGACCGTGCTCCTGGGCATGGCCGCGGCGGCGCACGGCGCCGCCTTCATCATGGAGCACCCGGATAGGCCGGGCCCCTCCCATCTCCCGAGCTGTTGGTCCCTCCCTGAGGTTCGGCATTTTACGGGGTTGATAGGAAAGGCCGCCTGTTCTTTTGTGGATTTTATCACGATCGATCAATGTGAGTTTAATTCCAGAGGACAGAAGCCGACATGCCTGCTCACCGTGAATGCTCCGAGAGTTCGTGAATGGCTTGATTTGCTGCCCAAAAGGGGCCGCTGCAGTCACGGGTTTAATCACCCCCCCCTCCTTGGTCTTTCCACCCGTGGAGGCTTCAGGACGGCCGCGGCCAAGCAGTATCCACCGAGGCTCTGTCGCCTCCTCGCTGCAGCAGTTCATGAACAGTGCTCGGCCATTCCCCCCCCTTCCGAACCAAGGGACATATGGAATGCTGTGCACCCCGAGTTAGCGGCGTTTTATACCCCCCTCGATCCCTACTATCAGGGGCATGGTTGGGATTGGTTTGGGGCGGATTTCGCCGCTTAACCCCCCCCTCCTCCCTCTCCTCCCTCCTTTGCATGGCCTTGCTGCTGTTGCTGTTGACACCTCGACCTCATGGTTCCCAGGGGA
>CAUYUJ010020585.1:77500-80239 GCA_963575745.1 Prorocentrum cordatum | reverse complement strand
GGAGGAGGGGGATGAGGAGGGGGAGGAGTAGGAGGAGGAGGAGGAGGAGGAGGAGGAGGAGGAGGAGGAGGAGGAGGAGGAGGAGGAAAAGGAGGTTCGCGACTCCAGAAAGAAGAGGAAAAGATGGAGGCCCACAGCAATTATCCCTCCTCGATGGAAGTCGTGGCTGCGAGCCGGCTGGTCCGCTCCGCGGCCAGCCGCTGCGCCTCGCGGCCAAGCTCCTCAGCCTGGCCGCGCGAACGAAATCCGAATGCCAGCGAGGCGTCGCTCAGTGCCACTTTTGGGCATGGCGCGCCTCGCCGACCAGGAGGGCCTAATGGAGACTCGGCGGCGCGGGCCACGGGGCCCCCTGCGGCGCCTTCCACTCCGAAGTGGCTGCCCCAGGACGCCCGTACCGCTTCCGACGGGCTACATGCCTCGTCGACGGCCGCATCCCAGGCCCAGTGGGGGTGCATCCCACGGCCGACGCGCCTGCGTGAATTCTTTGCTCTCGGAGGTGGCTCACCGTCCGTGGGCGGACAGGGCGCTAAGAGCCCATGGCCCCGACCAGTGCACGATGCGTGACTCCCAACAAGTCGTGCAAACTAGCATTGATGAGGACGCGCCCTGGGGTCCACCCTCTGGGCATTGTCACGGGCCAAGGGTTATCCTGAGCCAGAGCGTCAGCGCGCGCCTCGGGATCCGAGCCCCGAAGAGCGGTCGCGCCTGTTTTCGCCGCCAGGGCCGAGCCAGCGCCTGCAGCATCAGCGTGCGATTCTCCTCGAGTTCCCCCAACCTCGCCCTCCGACCCCGACCACCCCTCCACCTCGAGCTCAACAGTGCGGAGGGCCTCGAGGCCTTGATGGTCGCGAGTGCCGGCTTCAGTCAGCACGGCCTCCACGCGCCCCGTGCACCAGGTGAGGAGCCGCGCAAGATGGAGGCAACCAAAAAGGAAAGCCCGGTCATCTTCGGCCAGCCAGCCTTCGGCCGCCCCAGCCTTTGCTAAGGCGTCGGCCGCGTGATTCCCGTCACGCTGCCAAGCCGCGATTTGCCCCTCCACGACGTCGTTCCTCGTTGCGTGCGCGGGGACTTTGGGTCACGTCCTCGAGCGCATCGCCAGCAGCCGCCTGGCGCCACAGTTGGGCGCGGGGCTGGCCTGGCCCGCCGGTACTCTCCAGTTTTTGCCTGCACGCGACAGTGGCACTACAGTCTGAATGCAGTGTGTTGCGGCCAACGGCGTGCCTTGACGCCATCAGGACAACATAGTCCTCCCCGTCCCTGGCGGACTGGGACGGGCAAAGATTTCGGGGCACCACCCCGCGCAGAGAGCCTAAGAATCAAGCGTGGGCGTCGTCTGCAACCACGGCCCAACCAGCCACCCTCAAGGTGGGGAGTGCGGCGTCGAAGCAAACTCCATCGGTCAAAATGTGCCCGCCGTCGAGTATAGGAAGGAAGCGCACGAGGAGGAGGCAGAGGAAGAGGAGGAGGAGGAGGAGGAACATGAGGCGGATGAGGAGTAGGAGGCGGAGGAGGAGGCGGAGGAAGAGGAGGAGGCGGAGGAGGGGGAATAGGAGGGGGGCGAGGGAGGAGGGGGAGGAGGAGGAGGAGGAGGAGGAAAAGGAGGAGGAGGAGGAGGAATCATATTTTGAACGCATTTCCATGTTGATAGTACTGGTAAGCAGGTGACGCTAATGATGATAACTCGAACACATATTGAATAGCATACGTACCAATGCTATTGGCCAGAGTACCACACATCATGCCAATACTAGTAAGAGAACTATGACGAATACTAAGCTTAATCGTACGTGTATTCACAGTAAGTGAATGTCTACGGTCCACACTCCTACTGTTATTGGGAAGCGTAAGCATCATGATATAAATACATACATGCTAACCACGCTAAGAATTCGACTCAGACTAAGACGAACAAGCAGCAGAGGGATACGTAGCAACATAATAGTAATACTAAACGAAGTCAGGATAATACTGGGGCCAGAAATAGGAATAGGAATACGAACAATCGATAAATACTACGACTAGTAATATTATTGATGATACAAAACAGGAAAATCTGCGGATAAGAATGCTAAACGTACGAATGGGAGATGCATGACAATATTTCCAATCATATTCTGCAGACAAACAGTGATAGTACTGGTAATGCTGCTACTAGCAGGAATACTCATACGGAGGAAACGAATACTATTCTGCACGACGCGAATAACACGAAGGTTCATAATAGTAAGAATACAAATGATAAGACTGATGCTCATACTACTGAGGATATATTCGGAATGCTACAGAGACGACGTAGAGGAGTAAGCAGTGGATTCATACTATTCAGAAGCATAACGGCTATATGCAGCACAAAAAGAGGACCGACCTACATGCTAGGATAGTGCCACGCTAAAGTGCAGGCGCGGTATGGTGACGAGGAGAGTAGCACGGTAGGGCCGCACACATTTCACGGTAATGCAGCTAACCAATATGACACTTCGCCAGAAGTATGGGAAACGCGCCAGTTACTCATTGAATTTGCCAACTTGGACCATGTACGTCTAGCCAACAGGTGGTTTCTTGCCAGAGAAAAAAAACACCACCTTCAACTAGGTGGGCTGGCCGCTCCACCCTCCGAGCTTATGGGGCACCGAACTGGGCGCGCCACCAGAGAGAGAGAGAGAGAGAGAGAGAGAGTGCCCGGAACGGAGTGCCACCAGGATGAGGATGAGGATGGTGATGTTGATGATGTTGATGATG